>OY735275.1:4942455-5086179 GCA_963457715.1 Argyresthia albistria | reverse complement strand
TCTGATAAACTCAGCACAGTGGTATTACAATTGTGTACTCTATATTCAACGACAAAGGTTGCATTCCCATTCAAAGAAAAACCTGGCTCTAGCTCGCGAGGTGACTAATAATGAAGTTTTTACTATTTGAACACCTGTACACGCGGGGTGGTGCACAGAAGCCATAAAATATTTAGTCCAGTAGGTGATGAAATGCACTCAGTTTGGTAGGCAAAGCTGAGTTTTCGTCACTCCGTGCGGTTTCTGAGGAAAAAACAAAACACGACCTAAATTTACAAGCAAGACATTTTCATCGCACGCATTCGTGCAAACTTCGATGCAGTCAACTAATTCGCGTAATTATTGAACATGAGGCGATACATGTTCGTTTTTTCTTGTTAGGTACGTGTTTATTCAAGTGGCGGTGGCCTCACGAGATATGCAGTTAGGAGATAACGTTCATTAGAAACTGATTGCTGGGTAGCAGCTTGCTCTATGGTAGCAGGTTCCGAGCCGGCAACGGTACCTCACTCAATATCAGATGATCACTCCTCATTTAACACAAATTATTTTTCATTTCACACATTTGTCTTGATTTCTTTGAAACGGTTCTTGGATATTGGCGGCTTTTACAATAACTCAGTGAGTCTATATGTGTAGTAGCCATATCGTCAAATTTGGCCATATCATGATATGGCCGGTTTTAATGAAAACATGTATTTTTAAAAGTATTGTTATTCAGCACTAAGTGATGATTTTTGTGTTATACATGTCAAACTATCACGAAGACTATTCGGGGGCTTCGCTGCGCTCTCCCCCTTTAGTCTTCACCTAAGCTACCGCAGTGTTTGCCCTAAAAGATTTCATTGTTTTATGATATTTCACGTTTGGCCATATCATAATATGGCTAAATCGGCGACATGGCTACGACATACGGTCTTGGAGATTAAGAACGGTGTTTTATGTTTGGAAACTAAATGATCGGTAAAAGTCCGTAAAAAGCATGATTGGCTATTTATGGTTATTATGACCGCAGAGTTTAGCAATTAACGTTGTAACCGCTCCAGACTTATAAAAAACTATTACCTATATCTGCATAATAGTTTTTTTTATAAGTCTATTAAACGAGTTTTGTAAACTTTTTTTTTTTTAATACATCTGTAATATACAGTTATATTTACAGGATCCCACCCTCTAGCAATTCTACCTTATCCAGTCGTTTAAAATCGCGTTTGAAACGTACCGTTTGACGTTCAATAAAAGTTTTCCTTTGATTTTAAGCAGACTATCGGGTTTCGTGCAGTCCAATGCCAGTTATGTACATGACGATTTCGTTTTGACAGAACCGAGCTATATCAGCGGTCACGCGATGTTTGGTCCTACCTACACTGTTGTCGGTATGTTCCAACAAATCCAGGCTTACCACTTTTGGACTCTGTTGGTGAAGTTAGCAATAGTTTAAATGTGTTCGACTCTGCAAATGTTGTTATTTGTATGCTCTGACTATTTACAGGTAGTTTGAAGCTAGCTGTTTCGAACAGAAACGGAATCTTAGAAAGGTTAGAAATCTTTTGAACAAGCTAAAAGGCTGATTTTATAAAACCTGACTGCTTTTTCATGAACACTTCTTTCCCTCCTTCATCCTTTTTGGGAATGCAGTCCCAAATTCTTGTACCTACCTAAGCTTAGTAAGTTTTTCAAGCTTCATATGGACTAAAATGTAATGCAGCTCTTCGCTATAGCGACAGTACGCTTTGCAGACATAGTGGGCGGTTTCTATCAAGTGTTTCGAGACAAACTTGCTCGGTTGCTCGGCTCTATGAAATGTAGGCCACGGCGCGTGCGGCTCGGTTACGCAGCACGTAATTACCATTCAACGCTGTTTAATTGTGCTAGACTCTTTTTGTTTTATGAATCTTCTAACCTAAACTGTCTTTTGGGTCCGCTTCTTGTGACCCTGTAGCTGCAACCCCTTGGTTAGGAATCAACTTAACTTTGGCCTCATTATCGTTTCAGGTGTTTTGACAGAAATTCCCATCTCTTTGGAAATTCATCCCTGAAAACGTGCGTTTCAATTCTATAAAACAAATGTTAAACAACCCCGCATCAGATACAGCAAGGGATGAAGGGGTTTATAAAACGTAGCAAAGTTTTACGGAACTCTCAAAAACATATGTTGGCATTGGAAAGTCGGGAGCAAACATAATCAGATAAATAGGACCAACGTTACGAGTCGGCCTCCAGACCCGCACACCTGCACAAAGCCCCAGGTAACTTTGTGTTATAAATAAAGCAGGTAAACATACCCAGACAGGTTTCGTGCAGTAAAAACTGGGAGCGATGAGACGGGCTATATGCTTCTCGCTTTGTGGAGCCAGGACAGACATATCGTGATCTTTTTGTCTACACGGCATTGGGTTATGGACACGCACACAGCGATATTTTAACTGCCGCAACAGCTGATGGTGTTGTCAATCCAAGCTTTTGAAACTGCTGTCTGGTCTGGCCTAACATATAGTGAGGGATTTCATGTTGTGATTATCTGATAAACTACCTATTAGACATCTCTCACCTCATCACCATGACGTGACGATAGGACGGGGTGTTTTCTCGTCACCATTGATGACTATCTCATCAATCGACTATAGTGACGATGATAAGTTGGATAACAATAGAATCAATCGAATTATTGTTTCGCATCTGGTCTGGTTTATTAAGCGATTGCCTGTTGTAAGACTTCTGGTTAAAATGTCTTCAATCATTGTCGGTTGAAGTATATACTTCGTATATATATATTTATTGCACATATCAGAAAAAAACACAAACAATACAGAAAAGGCATGAACAAAGGCAAGCTTATCTCTAAAAAGAGATTTCTTCCAGCAAACCCAGGATGGACAGGATACATTTTAAAACTCAAAACGGGTAGGCCTATGTGCTAAAGTAAAAATAAAATATAAATAAATTATATTACTAAACTACTGAATATAATAAATACCTAAGTACCTACATGAATACATATTAATCATATATCTTAACATAAATAAACCCTAATACATATTTAATGCCTACTAACTTTATGAAAGAGAAAGATAATGCTCCTTTACACTATTTCTTAAAATGAAGTCATGGCCGAAAAGGGAAAAATATTGACATTAAAATTAGTTTGACAGTGGGTACCAACGTCAAAAATTAGACATTCATTGACGTCTTGGTATCCACTGTCAAACTAATTTTAATGTCAATATTTTTTTTTAATAATTTTGATGTCAATATTGTTCAAAGGACTCTTCTGGCGTGTAGCATGAAATAATCAGTTCTGCAGTTCTGCATGACAACAGGTTTGAAATTGTGTCGTTGCCGGGACAGGTGTGATGCCAACCAGTCCGTTGTTGCTGCGTTTTTATATTCCATCGCAATTATAATTTGTTGCACGCAAGTGCGTCCTTGTCTTAAACCTGTCTTTGAGTTTCAAGAGCTAAAGGGATGTGGGAACCGCTGCTGTATGTACCAAATTGCTTGTGAAGATATGAATCCACAAATAACTATCTCAGTAACTAACAGTTACACACGAGTCCCATGAAATACTTCGAACTAATTAATCATACAACACAAAGTGTTATTCTCTCAGGGCCGATCTTCACACGACTCCACAGCGCCGTGTTCAGCGCTGATCATGATCACAGCAAATAAAACTAACTATTGTTATTCACTACCCGCTTTGTCTTGCCAACCCATCCATAATGCATATCAGACTCATCTCCTCAATATGTATCGTGCATTTAATTTGTTAATACCGAGTACAAATTCTACAGTACGCAGTAATTACTAACGTTGCACGTTTTTCTTCTAGCTGTATTGGACGGAGAAGCGAGGCATAAGGAAGGTTGAAGCACTTCGAAACATACGCGTTATCTTTAGTAAAAAAAAAACTAGATTATTTCGAGGCACCTACTCAGACCTGGAATTGCTTGGATCGGCATTGACCTCACAGTAAACAAATTTAAATTGAAAAGAAGTTAAAGTAGGTACAATGGCAATCGATCTATTTTTAGGGTTCCGTACCCGAAGGGTGCCAAACGGGACCCTATTACTGAGACTTCGCTGTCCGTCCGTCCGTCCGTCCGTCCGTCCGTCCGTCTGTCACCAGGCTGTATATCATGAACCGTCGTAGCTAGACAGTTGAAATTTTCAGAGATGATGTATTTCTGTTGCCGCTATAACAACAAATACTAAAAATCAAAAGAAATTTAATATTAAGGGGGGCTCCCATACAACAAACGTGATTATTTTTGCTCGATATTGATAATGGTAGCAGGTAGACGCTTAAAATTTTCACAATATATTGAGTATATTATTTATTTTAAAAATAAATAATTATTAAAATTAAATTAATATTTAGGGGGGCTCCCATACAATTTTTTTTTTTGCGGTTTTTTTTACATAATGGTACGGAACCCTTCGTGCGCGAGTCCAACTCGCACTTGGCCGGTTTTTATTATTATTAATTTATAGAGATTTGGACGTGAGAACGTATCCGTATTAGTTGTAGTGTGTCTAATCTGAGTAATATGTAATATGCTGTGCTCGATCATAAGTTGCACATCCCAACGACTATATTTGGCAAACACTTATTTGCCCTTCAACTGTAGCAATAGGCCAAGTGACTCAGAATATAACTTTTCTCACACCGACACTTCTACGATTTCCTCCGATTAGCTGCCAATAGAATAAATGA
The DNA here is from genome assembly GCA_963457715.1 of Argyresthia albistria. Classification (NCBI taxonomy): domain Eukaryota; kingdom Metazoa; phylum Arthropoda; class Insecta; order Lepidoptera; family Argyresthiidae; genus Argyresthia; species Argyresthia albistria. The sequence continues at coordinate 5,081,462 of OY735275.1, read as the reverse complement.
GCTGTCTGACTGTTTGTATATTTAATTAAGTGGTCTTTACCAACTATGGCAAAGATTTAAACTAGCGTACGTGTCGCAATATAACAATACAACATTTCCTCTACTTAATGTCTGTAAACAAATATACCATTAGCTTGAACTGCGTTTGATTTTATTAAATCCATGGTCAGACAAGACACAAAGATTACTTCAAGGATGGAGGAAAGGAGACATTCTCGCTCTAACGACTAGAACATCCACGTGAAAAAAGTACTTGCTCCCGAAGAAATCCCCCTTCGTTTCAATTCCAAGGAATACTAAGTAGTAAACGAGTAGTGTTCCCTGAAAAACATTTAAGGAAAAGTCTCCTGACACTCTTGGAAAAAGCATTTCATTGAAGTTGTAAAAACTTTGACAGATAGACATAACCAAGTCCGTTGCACTCATCCACGCGATTCACATTTTTAACCGCCTCGTGTGACATAGTTTTAATTTCACAAAATAGTTTCAACAATCTAGGTATTGTAAATGCTATGATAAATACTATGCTATTCATTGTTTTTCTTTCAAATATTACCTTAATGTCTGTTTTGTGGAGTACAATAAAGAAATTACGAAATCCGAAGTGTTTGCAGAAAGTCTGTAAGTAAAATGGGGTCAGACTTTCTGGTCTACTCCAGCCGATACTATCTGTTCCATCTTTTTATCAATTTTCTCCCGTCGATATTGGAAACACCAGCTCAAGTCAGTCTCTGATATCAATAGTACAAATTACAATACTATATCTATCCTAGTTTTCAACTTGACTGCACTAATAACATAAAATGGGTATTCATTTTCATCATAACAATACTTGTATGGACCGTGAATGATCTCCTTTGTATGTCTACATGGCAGAATATAGCTAAACTCTATGTGACATTTTATCTGTAAGAACTTACGTAAGCCTATATTCATACATAAATAATACTTTACTTTACTTTGCCAATTCATATCATTGCCTGTTTGCAAGTCTGGTCATCTTATCTCTGTAAACTTAAACGACGTTTTAATTTCAATGATTGTAAGTAAATTGACCTACTTGGAAGTTCGTTATCTTCTTTTGGTAGTACTGCCATATTCATTAGAATAGATAGGGTCTTATCTAAATGTAGCTGGAGCGTGATAAGCTTCTTCTATTCTACAGCAGACAAAAGGATCGACTCCGTTGACTAAACAACGGACATAAAGCGGATGTCTCGGGTCAAAACAGTTTTCAATACTTCTGGAAGCGAGTGAGAAGTGGATTAGATCGATAAGAAGAGCTTGTTAGATAAAATCAATATCATTTCCTTCCCTGGGAGACGAGGAGGGAAATAATGATAATGATTGAGAATTTATCGTGTAGCTTAATAAATTTTATACATGAAATCGCAAAGGTCGTTAATTCAACACTCAACTTCTACACGGAAGAATGTGTTATACTTAAACTTTAATGCCGGTTCTATGTCCAAAAAAGGTGTGCGCAGGGTTTCAGGAAATCACTAAATAGATCCATTCAACTAGTTTAATACTGTAGTATAAAATCACTGTCAGAACCTTGTCCATAGATGGAAGGTACTATAACATTTATACATCTTAGGCAGTCCAACCTTCCTTCATTGTCTGTTAGCAACAATTAAGACCCCTGATGAGACTAGGACATGAACTAGCTAGGCGAATACTAATGACTCCCTGGGAGTTTCTTCGAGACCATTTACATTGTTTGCTGGAATGAATGTTACTCTGCGAACTGATGGATCAACAGAATAAGACTGTCTAAATGATCGCCTTAGAATTTGTTCTTGCTTTTTCAGCTATCTTCGGTTTTACATACTTTATACTTTATTGCACAAAAACAGAATTCAGACACTTAATAATGAAAAAAATAACAAATGTACAGAGGCGAGCTTATCTCTAATAAGAGATCTCTTCCAGCAAACCTAAGATGGACAGGATTAATTAACAATAGATAGACCTACATATGTGCACAACGATAAATATTAAATTAATAGACTAAAATAAACATTTACATACTGGCACACACATTGCTTCTGGCCCCACACTAGGATACCCTGTGTCGTGGGAATCAGAAACAGCGACATCACAAATGTGTAAACTATCCAAGACCTGGGGTTTTTTTGTTCCCAGCCGGGATTCGAACCCGGGACCTCTCGCATGGTAGGCAGATGCGCAACCGCTGCGCCACAGAGGTCGTCCGAATCGATTGCACATATAACCTAAACAATGGATGATAGGATTTCTGGGATTCTAAATTTATGTGCTACCTTGAGTTCAGATCATTTTCAATGTTATTTAATAAGTAAAAAAACTAAAATGGTAAAGACTACATATTTATTATTTAAGTCCATTCAAACAAGTCATTGTGTGGTATCGGGTTCATAAATATTTTACGTTTTCTAGTAAAATTGGACCACTGCTAATGAGGAAATGCCACGCAGTATGCATTTAGTGTCTAGGGCACTGTGCCAAATGTTTCAACTGTGTGACTTCCAGTGACTGAGTTCTACAGCGCAGTACATTATTTCTCTTGAAATAAGGATTATATTAGGAGAAAAGCCTTGGTCTATCTCTCTTATTATATTAAAAACGCCACCGGGCGCAGAAATACATAGAAACATGCGAGATGTAAGAAACAAAGTAGAAAACCACCCCCAGTTCTAGTGCGATACGGGTACTTTGGTACCTATATCCTATCTATCTTAGTGCAAATTAAATTTAACTGTATTTTCTATCTGTGTCTGTATGTTTATATGTTATTTTGTTTAGCGCTAAGTATCTTCAATGTTTTATGTGTGTTTGTGTGTGCGCCTAAGCAAATAAATAAATAAATACGAAAAAAAAAACGAAAATCTGAGTATGGAACCACTTTTTTTTTGACGCATGTTTAATTGCTCTACTAGACGGAGAGTTTAGATCACAGAGTACATTAATATGTCTAGATGCGGTAGGCCCGGTAGGCCCAGTGTTTGTGATAGACCCAGGTCTATATAGATTTTCCATGCATTGCAACTGCATACATGCAAGCAGGCACTTGAAATGTCACGGATGTCACAATATTGATGTCTGCTACACTTTTGCAGCAAAATAATATTTATTATTATTGCAATGATTGCTTCCATAGATGACGGCCTCGCATAGGATTAGTCACGTTTTCTAAGCGGAAAGTTTGACGCTTTTCTGCGGACATTTCTGTTGCTTAACTTTATTCCCAAGGTCTGCGCTTGGATATCTCTGGAAATTAAAGGATTACATTAATACCTTATATTTCAAACCGAAGTATATGAATTTGTGGTAAAATGCTTATTATTTTCTCGTACAAAATCTGTGTAAGTTCTAAGTAACAAAGTTGCTGGGTAAGTAATATTCTGAGCAGATTTTATCGATTCAGCTCGGAACGCCTACGTGGGTAGCCTACTATACGTCTAGACTACTCATAAGGACGGGCGAATTTCGCAATCATTGCATTTGATATATCTGTCTAGAGGTGAAAGCTTGAATCTTGGATGCTATTGAAAATAAGACGCTGATTGAAGACATGTAAACACGATTTGCACCATCGGCCTTAAGGTTATTGGGTTAGTCGAAAGGCTTCCCTAGCTTTATGAGCCTCTGGAGATTTCAAGTGTTACAGACTAACCTCGTGAAATTAGGTACAATATTTTTTTTCTCTTTTTTCCCAATATTAAGATTCTGGGAAATATGCCGTATGATCTCAGCGATTCCCACTAGTATTTAAAAGTATTTTTTTATGGAAATTAGTCTGTAATATCGTGTCGTTGTCCCTGTACAAGATTCCGCGTACCTATAGATTTTGTGTTCAAAAGGGACGAGAACTTTGCAAAATATTTTAAAGACATCATCTTAGAACCACTTCGAGAGATAAACGTATCTTGGAAAGTTGTATCTTCCCATTTCCGTTGATTACCGACGCTCATAATAAGATTGTTGTAATTATACTTGCTCGTATATAAAGTTCTAATTGTATTGTAACTTATGTTGTTGCTTTGCTGACTTAATCACAACATTGTAGTAATCAAAACAATTGAAACCTGTTGTCATACATAACATAACACAAAGTCCTCAGCCAAATCCAAACTACGCATTAGTATACACAAACCACCCTTAATTCTATTGAAAGCTTATTCTACTTCATGATATAATCCGTCATGTTTCAAGCTACCACATTCAACTGTAGAGTCTCGTTCCAAAATTGGTCCTTCGTACCGGGACTTATGAGCTGTTATGGCGGGTGTGCCTATCTATGTGAGCACTTGTTGTCAAAGTGCGTAGCCACTCTGCAAGTAGGTCATCGGCTCTGGAGCATAGGACGCGATCGATTGCAACGCACTGGGTGCCGTAAGAGGTTAATGCACTTCTTTTTGGGGAACTTTGGGAATGCTACTAATGCAAAGTGTTGCTTGATTGGAGTTACGTCCGGGATGTCCGTTTATGGCATGTGGGGCAAGAATTATGTCTATTTGTGGCCGCAAAAGACGAGTAATCAGGTCAAGCGGGTCGGTAATCATGATTTCAGAGTTCTTGATTTGGGAAAAATATGTGATACCAAACAACACAACACAATTTATGTGGGTATTGTAATCGGCCTGAAATTCTGTCTGTGTTATGAACGGGTGAATGACCGTTGCCGCCACGGTAACATAATAGTAGGCCACGCCCTTATGGGAGCTCCAATTAAGATATGTAAACTGCTGAAGAGATATTACTGGGGCTATAAATGTAAATTAAGCAGTTTAAAAAATTACGTGAATATTTGCTTTTACTGAACGTGATGTGTCATATTTTCAATCTGTTAGCTTTGCATGCAATAATTAATAATTTATAGTCGTCCGTCAATATTCACTATTGTTTTAATAGTATTTCCTTTAAACTATGGAACGGGATGATTTAAACTGAATTCCCACTTAGCACTTTTTTCCATATGCTTTGGTCGGTAACACTCAAAGGCACAGTTCAAGTTTCCGTGTCTTGTTTAATTTACAGTCAAGGTGCTAACAGGGCGGAACTTTGGTTTACCGCCATGAACGCCTCGCACGCCTTGGCCACCAATACAAGTTACATGTTAGAAGTAAATATACACACACCTAAATACAATAAACGAGCGGGGCTACCATGAGGCACGGCACTCACCTCAGCGCATATAAATGTAAAATTTCGCTACTCAATGACGTTTCTTGCGAGCATTGATTTTGAGATTCAATTGTGTCAAAATGCGCGACTGAGGTGAGTGGCGTGCCTCATGGTAGCCCTGCTGAAATAGTTAATGATATGGGTATCCAAGATGGATGACATTGGGGAAGAAACGCAAACTAGCAAACCTGAAACGCAGTGATATACAAGAATAGGGAGATAAGGGGAGGGAAATGGGCTGAACCAACAGTAATCAGCGCTGAAACACTTTTGATATTACCGATCACCCGTCCCGTCTGTGTTCAGCGGGCGTCCACCCTCATCATCCATCTATCTATCCGAGATCTCACGTACATACGTATATGGAATCGTTGACTTTAATAACGAATACGCATGGCATCCGAATACCAAAGAAGTGGAAAAAAACACGTATATTTAACACATAAATGACTGCGTCAGAATAGGAAATGAACTCCCCACCCCGAGATTTCACAAAGAAGCGTTCATATTCGTGAAGAGGGAAAACCGACCATCTATTTGTGGATCATTTATGTTCCAAAGCTTTGCTGCGCTAAAGATATTTATTGGTGCCGTTTGGCAGAGAAACCAATGGCTGGCGAACTTTTTTTGATTCGATGGTGTAAAGAAACTTGTGTTGCATCATAACTTTTCTGACGTATTGGTAGATTGACATCATCACGTGTACTTTACTGCTAAGTAAAGGAAGGTATTTGGATCTGTTCTTGCCGCGCCACTCTAAAGAGTTAGACCTAGACTCATCTCCCTATTTCGCATATTCGCTACCTGATTCCCCAAAAACCTCCATGAAATGCGTTGGACAAACGCTTGTTAATATTGCAACTGGCGTCGTATTTTTGAGTGTACCGCTAAAATATTCAGCCCGCACCACCACCGGGCAATCCGGTAAGTGCTGGAAAACAGGTTTGAGGCTACCGTCCCACTAGCAAGTTCACAAGAGCCTGTCTGGACGAGGGCTCTCCATCAACCAACCTTGGACCGCATCCAACTCCGACGACGAGAAAGAATTATTGTTTTCAATTCAACAAAACAAACGCTACTGTTCATAACAATGGCGCTGGTAATATTTTTCTTCGACAAATACGCTTCGTGATATGAAATGTGCTGTTGACTTGACTTGGCGTTTCGTGAGGCGACCACGATAGTTTGTTTTGTGTACGATTAATACTGCAGTGAGGTCAGTCAATATAAGGTATTTTTTTTATTTAGAACTTTCAAAAGGAACGAAAACTATTTAACCCCGGCGATTTTAAATGAAAAAAAAACTTAGAAGTGAAACAGTCGGCCGCTCACCGTCCTTGGCAGGTAAATTAGTATTTTAGGGTATGTTCTCACAACGGCCCATTTTACTTTTATGGTGGATCTTTTTCTCCCCTATTAATAGAAGAACATCTCTATTTTTTAAATTACCCATAAGTCTAGATATTGCACTAAAACTCTTCACGTTTACTTATACTTATTCACATGTTTATTATGCTACGTGATACGGAGTGCAGCGTTTGTAGTTTTACTATTACGATCTGTTCGACCCAGTTTATGTATCTGATGGAGATTAAAGACGGTTTATGGACTTTAATAAGTCGATTACAGAAATATCTTGCTTTAAAATCAACGTCTCAGTTATTACTTTAAGCCAATGTCGAATCATTAGTATCAGATTTAATCTTTGTCATAAATCAAATCAAAATCTTCAATAAGACGGATTGAAAGCTAAGTTCCCGCCAACAATAGCAATAGTTTCAATGCCAGTGCGCTTAGCATATTATTCTTGAACCGTTGCGGTAACCGGCGACGGCGGCGGTTGCGCACTCATAATGCAAACAAACTTTTTTTTATTCACGGCCTCCCACAGGCGTAGGAAAGTGGGTTAATGCCACGCGGCCTACGGTGACTGACACGCATCTTTCAAAGCGTCTGAGGTTATAAGTTCGCCGGTCATCAAAATATGCCATCATTAAAATCTGACTCTGTACCACTTTTGACAAGCCTTTGTGGCGTTGGTTTCGGATTATCACGTCAGTCGAAAGTGTTGCGTTTCAACACTTTCGCTTGAAATTGCGCAATGCCGAAAGATATGTGCGTATGTAAAAAAGTTGTGTTTAAAATAGCTTAAATAAACACTTTCACGAGGCTGCATGAGTGTTCAACTTTCGCCTCAACACGTCAAACCACCCTGTGAGAATAACAACGTTATAAAAAATAACGGTGGAATAGTGTCAGGACGGAAGTAAGATCTTGAAATCAATTAATCAAGGTTGAGGAGAAATCAAGCGAATTAGTAAAATACCGTTATGGGCTCGGTATATTTAAAACATTCAAACTTCTAAACGTTAAAAAGACTGAAGATCTATGGGGCATGTCGGTTAAAGTAGTTAAATCGGTAATTGATGTGATTGCTCCGTACATGGCAATCATGTTCAATAGATGTATAGCAGAAGGTGTTTTTCCTGACCTCATGAAAATGAGCAGATTAATACCACTTTTCAAATCCGGTAGCAAGGAAGACCCTGCGAACTTCAGACCTGTATCTGTTTTGCCAGTGTTGAGCAAAGTGTTTGAAAAGGTGATACTGAATCAACTACAATCTCACTTTAACGCATCAGGGCTACTCCACAAAAAACAATTTGGTTTCACTAAAGGCAGATCAACAACTGACGCCGGAGTAGCACTAGTACGACACATCTATAGTGCGTGGGAGGGATCACAGGATGCTGTTGGTGTATTCTGTGATCTTTCCAAGGCCTTTGACTGTGTGGATCATCAAACCCTTCTGCTCAAACTGCAACACTATGGTATTAAAGACAATGCTTTAAAATTAATGGAATCATATCTTGGAGACAGAGTACTAAAAGTAGATATAAATAGAAATAAGTCTACCGGGACGCATATGAATATTGGTGTCCCCCAAGGCTCTATTCTGGGTCCGTTCCTTTTCTTAGTTTACGTGAATGACCTGCCGTATATGGTGGAGAAAATGACTCAGATTGTACTATTTGCTGATGACACATCCATTATCTTTAAGGTGAAAAGACAACAAGAAATTCTAGACGATGCAAATAGTACGCTCTCTCATGTGTTAAGTTGGTTTAATGTAAACAACCTTTTATTAAACTCGAAGAAGACAAAATGTATCAAATTCTGTTTACCGAATGTGCGGCAGGTGGACACGAGTGTAAGCATAGGAACGGAAAGACTAGACCTCGTTGAAGAAACAATTTTCCTTGGAATCACTATAGACTCGAAACTTCAATGGGGTCCTCATGTAACTAGTCTCTCACGAAGACTTAGCTCAGCTGCTTATGCGGTCAGGCAAATCAGACACATCACAGATGTAGGAACTGCCAGATTGGTTTACTTTAGTTATTTCCATAGTATTATGTCTTACGGAATACTGCTTTGGGGGAGAGCGGCAGATATAAACACAATATTTGTCTTACAAAAAAGGGCCATTCGGGCTATCTATCAACTAGATGCTAAGCAATCACTAAGGGACAAATTCAAAAATATCAATATACTTACTGTTACCTGTCAATACATTTATGAAAATATCATGTATTCCAGAAAAAAACATAGGTTTATTTAAGACTTTAGGTCATAATCATAGTATTAACACTAGAAATAGAAATAAGATTGCTATGCCCGCGTTCAGACTCAGTAAGGTTGCTCACTCTTTTATGGGAGTATGTGTTAGTTTTTATAATAAAATACCTAATGAAGCAACGGACCTACCAGAAAGGAGGTTCAAAAACTATGTCAAAAACGGCCTATTGAAGAAGTCATATTACAGTGTAAAAGAATATTTAGATGACAAAACTGCATGGTCTTTACCATCTCAGCGCACAGAAATCCAAAGAGGGGCGATGGACTGAGTCAGTACGTCTCTCCTCGGTGTATTTCCTTAGACTTAAGTAGAAATACATAACATTGTATTTTTAAGGCTCTGATATTTTAAAAGAGGTACGGGGGAGGTTTCTTGCCCTTCTTTGCTCCATCCCTAAGCCCACAACTTCCGAACGGGCGGTAGTATACAAAAATATTAATATTATATTGACGTTGACTAAGTAATATGTATGATTTTATGGTCAATAAAATTTTTGAACTGAACTGAACTGATATAGGAGTGTGGGTGAATTAAAGACGAACCAGTCATAGAGGTTAGATCCGACAATAGGTCTTTCTTATATTTAATGGCTGACATACAATATGTGTGTGACTAATTTTAAGTAAAAAGTCCGTTAGGCTGCTCTCATTTTGTAAGGTGAGTCATTTCATGTGCTGATTTTGATTTAAGCTTTCAACTAAAGATGTTGGATAATAATGAAACTGACGTGAAATTCGCGTCGGAAGGACAACAGAAGAATAAAGGAAGTTCTCTAAAATGGGCTGTTAACTACAGCCGGTGTGTATTGAAGAAAATTGCTGCCTAGCTAAAATTATATGGGATATTCGAAGCCAACTGGCAACCTCCAGTAGTGGAGAGGAACTATAACAAGAAGATAATAAGGGAGACTAGCATATCTAGATCTCAAGTAGACTTTCACTGGTTTAATTTCTGCTGTACGTGCAGGTTACAATGCAGTCCTAGGTATAACTTTAGCACTATTTTACCAAGTTGCGTAAAAGCTTTGTAAGCGAAATTGTTTTGGCGTTATCACTGCTCAGATTAATTTTATTGCTAGCAAAGTAATAGGTATTACTGTAATTTGTTGGAGCATGTAATGCGATACTCATATTTTATTTTGCAGCTATTGTAAACGTCAAATAATCTGGGTGCACGGCAGTGCACCACCAAGTCGAGCAAGCACAGCCGTACCATCCTTTTCTCGAAGCAATTCAGGCCATATTCGACCCCCCTAAAACTTCGTTGTGGATAAAACAAGAAGCCTGATTTTTCTGTTACTAATTAGGCCTTATATCAAAACGATATATTAAATTTTTTATTCAATTTGAACCAGTAGTTTAAGAATTGTAACATGTCAAAGTTTCCTCATTTTGTCACTGACTGACTGACCGATCATCAAAACTCCCAGGCACTTCTAGCAGACATAGAACCTTCAAATTTGGGATATAAATAGTAATTAGTATTCTTATCAAGGGAAAACTTAAACATTTCAAGCTTATGTTATAGTTTTCCAGAAAACCCATCTGCATCAATAACTTTGTAATCTTATATAAAATGTATAGGATTACAAAGTTACATTTGCAGTTTATGAATCATTGAATGCCCCTAGGAAAATATGCCTTTACAAACAAGATTCTATAAACATATTATGTAATACATACATAATATCACGCCTGTTTCCTAGAAGAGGGATACGTACATCCACCAGGGACCACCACTTACCACGGTCCAGGCATACATCCCTCGTTTCCTTTGGTTACCATTATGCTTAAATTATATATTACTAGCTGACCCGGCAAACGCTGTTTTGCCATATAAATAATTATAACACTTAGGGGTATGAAAAATAGATGTTAGCCGATTCTCAGACTACGAAGACAAACACTGTGACACGAGAATTTTATATACAGGGTGTAACAAAAAGGGTTTAACTCCCGAATGTATGTGGTTACTATGGGACCAACTTGATCAGAGCAACTTGATTTTTCACTTCTCCATATAAATCAGCCGAGCGCCCAGACCGAAATGTATGGGGAAGTGAAAAATCAAGTTGCTCTAATCAAGTTGGTCCCATAGTAAAAGTTGCTCAGAATGATGTCCCAAACCACATACATCCGGGAGTTAAACCCTTTTTGTTACACCCTGTATATATGTATGATGTACATTCCCGACAAAATGCTTCAAATATAATAAAACTATTCAATCAATAGAACAAATTGCGTTCTAATGCGACGGGAGTGATAGCAGATTAATCCAATTGCTCGATAGATGGCGCTGCCTGTATTTTAACTCACGCTATGGTTTGAAACCGGCGGAGTTGCTCGCCAGCGATTTCAACTAGTTGTTGATAATTTTTGTATCTGCATTAATTATTATATTTACTAACTATTTGGATTTGTTCATCTAGCACATTTGCCAGAACTAGTAGTCGCAATGGATTCGGAAATAGTGTATGTGAATGACCAACCATGCCCACACCGGATTGTACGGATACCTGGCGATGGGTCGTGTTTGTTTCATTCTTTGTCATTCTCTATGTATGAGAATATTGAGTCGTCGTATGAGATTAGACTTGCTATAGTCGAGTATGTGGTAGCACATTGGGAAGAGTTCCAAGTTTATACTTGTGACGAGCACGGAGACCCCTACATTAACGCTATGTTTTTTATTGTTATTGTAAAAGTACCAAAGGTACCAAATTTTAAAAAGTAGAACTTTACAAAAAGAAGTGAGATCCCATCAAAAACATCCTGTAAAAAATACCAAGTCTCGCAGCTCTGTGATTCTACCGTAAAAAGTTGTGAGATCCATGTTATACCAAGTCGGTTAACTGATTTAGTCCCTACTTAAGGGGCCTTCTGTCTTAAGTTAATACGTAAGATATTTTCATATCTATATTCAAATCTTTTACTTTTTAAATAAAAATATCGACTTGGCCATCGCATGAAGGCACAATGTATCTTCGAAATCATATCTACATTATATTAGGTTGTTTAGAGTATAATTGCGTTCTACACGATTAAAACTTGGTTCCAAAACTAATATATGTATACCTTTAACAAGCGGCAACAATAGAAAATGGAAGACTAGTGCAACAAAATTACTAATGCTCTAGTTATTTTCAGTCCATTAAATTCCAGTACCTTTCACTTCTTTATGCATTCGGAAGGAATTTGATGAAAAACCAGGTTTCTGGCTCTTAGTTCTGTGTGATAGATAACGTATTTGTATATATTTATTACACGATACATGACAGGACATAAAAACAGAAATAACATGTACCAAGGTCAGCTTATCTCTAAATAGAGATTTCTTCCAGCAGACCCTGGTTGTAAAGGACTAAACAAACTAAGCATGCGATGGCCAAGTCGATATTTTTATTTAAAAAGTAAAAGATTTGAATATAGATATGAAAATATCTTACGTATTAACTTAAGACAGAAGGCCCCTTAAGTAGGGACTAAATCAGTTAACCGACTTGGTATAACATGGATCTCACAACTTTTTACGGTAGAATCACAGAGCTGCGAGACTTGGTATTTTTTACAGGATGTTTTTGATGGGATACTTTATTTCTCAACTCTTATCTGCGAAATAAAGCTGCAGTTCTCAAACAATGTTTATAGTTGAAATGCAGCTGTCGTTTTATGCCGATCTAAGATTAATAAGAAATAATAAAACTTGAGATTTTATTCATTGACTTATTATATAAAACGAAACCAGTAACTATAATGTGTCGTATCATATCTCGGTCAAAACGCCGCCGCCGATTCCACGACATGATCTATCAAATATCGGCTCGTATATAATTAGATGATTGTAGTCTATATTTGGACAAATTATTATAATGCTCGCTGCCTCGATAAATGAAAATCGACCACCAATTTACGACATTGTTGCCGCCGTCTAGTGGCAAAACGGTATATTTCAAAATGTTCTTCAATATTGTGGCGATGAAAATTGGGCTATTTTCAGTATACAGTGCTAACTGTATTATTCATGCACGAGTGTATCTCGAATTAATTTGATGACAGGTACTGACATAGAAGGAAACCGCCATAGACCTTCAGCCTGGTTTCATAAAATCTAGTGATATTTTACTCCATACTGCCCATAGAGCCCATTGTTGAATAAAGCCTTATTTATTCAGCAGCAAAACCATTCGATCACGATTAGGCTTCTTCAAGCGAGTCAAGGTCTTACTAATTTGAGGACCTTCTGTGTCTAGATTTTAAACATCCAGCTCTATCTGCTTTGACATAAAGTCGTAAAAGTATTTCATTTCAAAATATAAAGTAATTTTCGTAGTCTTTAATTTTTTTCATAAAATACTCCTAATTTTATCTCTATTCTTATGAATTATAGAAATTCGTCCCTTAGCTAGTCTTAACATTAAGTATTTGTTTCATTAACAAAAAGAACCGAGGACGCGGTGCGAATTATAGTAATCAGAAACTAATGACAGACCGCGCTACAAAAAGTTGGCATGCACTCCGATTAAAGAGCTAAAGAAACACTTCGTTAGATGGGATTGCAATCAGTATTAGCTAGATTCGAATCATGTTTAGTTACACACATTACGCATGCTGACGCCCTTTCCGAGAAGACGGGCAAATGTAACCTCCACGTACGTTCGGTATCTAGTGAGAACGTTGGATATGTCGCAGGGAAATGATAGAATCCGGGATTCTGCTAAAATCCCAAAAAATTATAGAATAAAAACATGATTCTATCATTTGACTAGACAGATCTAGGAATTTAGCTAAATCACTGAACTGGGCCCGAATTCTACTGTACACAAGCATACCACAAGCCTGGCACAAACTTGAACACGAGGCATTTGGTATTCTACTAAAACCGGAATCCAATTCACAAGCGCCAGCGTGACGCCAGCCTACTTCGTATTCTACTATCCAAAACGTACTTACGCTGGCGTCAAACTGGCGCCAGCGTAAGAACGCTTTGGACAGTAGAACAAAGTACGCTGATTCAATACACCACAACAGGACGAAGCATATAGATACCAGATTTCACTTTATCAGGGAAAAGGTATCCTGTAATATTGTTGTCCTCGAATACTTATGTAGTAGTGATATGCCTGCAGGTGTCCTAACTAAGCCACTTGGGCCTGTTACACACAAAAGGTGTATAGTTGGTTTAGGACTACAAACCTAAGTTTTTTCTTTGTTTGTTTGTCGAGCACAACACCGATTGAGGGCGGCTGTTGTAGATACTGCCATAATCATTGTTGTGTAGACTCTTTTAAGTTTACTTCATAATCTCAGACATATTCTTTCTGACATAGTTTCTAATATTCAATGTTTGTATTTTGATTTTTTCTTTGTCACTTCAAAATAAACATTCCAAGCAATCACACCAATATTTTCTTTCCCATATTAGACCATTATATTTCCAAACTACAACAGAGTGCAAGACCTACAGTTAGTTAACTTGCATCAGGCCTCTAACAGCTTTGACATTTCAGTTAACATAATTTATAGCGTCCTCAATACAGCATCGCAGATGATAGATCTTCGACCTGCTGTCACAGCAACAAACGCCAATCACAACGAACCAACTTCAACGTCTCAATTGAAGAAATACAAACAATTCAAGGAACCGATGACGAAATCTCATTGCGTTTACGGATCCCGCCTAACCGTTCGTTGTGTTTAGCGAATCTTGCAGCGCCCTCTACTTAAAATTGGTCTATCTGTCTATAAAATCGACTGGCATACGTCACGTGACAAAAGCTCGCAATAACAAGTCACGATCTAGAGTTCGTTGTCTCGGGAAAAAATAAACGTTTCGAGCTAACCAACCCGCGATACTATTTAGACGTCAGTTGATTGAGAGCAGCTTTGTTTCAATTCAATATCAATAACTCATTACGCCATCCAACCGATGTTGATTGAATACTTAAAGATTTCAACAAGAATGTTATCTACATTTACTCTATGACCTTTGATGACAAAAGTAGGCCGCAGTGATTGGCAGTATAAAATATAATTAACCATATTCCAAAGGCCTGTAGCTGTAGGTTTCTCCATTTCGAATTTTTGGCCTCGACTTCCCGGTCCTTATATCAATAGGCTTTAATTGGGACAGCAAAATCGCGCCAAAAAGGTGGCAATTGAAAGGAAATACTGCTTATTCAGCAAGGCTTGAAGTCGTCGAAAGGAGAATGGTGGACATTTTCCAATGATTGTCTCCGTTCGTCGGAACAAATGCCGGAAATGGCATCCATTTGATTCGTGACTTTCGTTGATGAGTGTTTTTTTTTTCTTTTTTTGGTTGTTCGGTTCAAGTCTTTTGCGCTTTTCGCTAGTGGGATTTAAATTGGCTTGATACGAATCTGTATTCCTGTCTTAGATTCAGTGCCTTATTTTGGTATATAAGTTGCAATTATAAACCAAAACCATAAGTTTGTTTTATAATTGCAACTTATATCCACGCCCAAATGGTGCCAGCTGCGTATGATCACAAAAAATAGCACGGCACATTGCGGAGGCAGATGTCATTAATTATTTCTAAAAGTTTTCGCAAAACACTGCACTGGGAGATGCTCATACGCCTAAAATCGGTTCTCGCTATAATTGACATTCGATTGACAGATGTTTCCGCGCATGCGGATGTGACCGGAAACGGAAATCGGACGCTTCCTATCCTAAATATACATACACAATCTTCGAGCAAAGAGCATGCAGACATTGATCGATTACTAATATGATTCCTTTTATTTGTACAAACGAGCTTTGTGGTTGCCAATCAGTTAATCTCCGCCGTATTGTTTGTAGGTATTAAATCACAATGTTTTAAAATACATGGATATTTTTTCTTCAATCTTTCTGCAGTTTTAATTCCGTCGTATGCAATCAATGTACCAATCCTTCCATAATCCGTCGCGCTGCATTATGTAGATCTTGTCACTTGTCAGACATGAATAAATTTGCTGGCATTTTCTTCCAATTCACTGGATGGCACTGCCGGTGCCTCTCTTGTCACGGCAATATGCGAAAGTTCTATGAAAGTGGTTGAATATTAGCTGTGGTGACTTGTTGAGTGGTAATGGCTCGTGGTAGTAGGATTTTTTATCGAACGGAATCAAAATGCCTGTGGGATTCTGGGAAAAGGAAAAACTATAATGTACACCAAATTCCCGATATCACAGCGGATATTCTGCAACTTCACCGAGCGCTGCGCAAGCGCATGGGGCGGTGCTATCAGTGCGGTCCGAATTAATTTGTCAGAACTTTTAGCACGTGGTGCATTTAAATTAAATTTACATCCGTTTAGTCGTTTCCTTCACCCTTTTATCCCCGACTTAACCTAACTCGAGAGATTGTTGATAAAAAATGCATTAAAAAATAATAATTTGAGGACGCTTTGACTTGACAAGGAGCTGTCAAGAATGGTCTAAGCATAGGTACGGGAGTAACGGCCGTACTCAGAGTCGTTATGGATTACTAAGTAAAGGATTTTGTATGAAAATTCAAATTTGGAATGGGTTTAATCATTCATTAAATTACTCTGAGTACGGCGGTAAGTCTCTATCTATGTCACTGTGCTATGCTATGTTGTAATCCCACGTTATTCACAATCAAATTGGCAGAAATACTTATACGGAACTGCCTTAAAGGCACAGTACAGTGTCACCAACTTATCTGTTCAGTTGATAGCGACCTGAACATCTAAAGAACTTATTACATTACGCTGTCGGCACGGCACGGCACGATTTGTATAGACGTCTCACTCATGATGGAACGACTAGAATAGAAAGAGACAGTGAGTCAGACAGGGCCCTGCCGACAGCGTAATGTAATAAGCTCTTAAGTTGGTGGCTCTGTACTTTGTTTCCCCATCGAATGGATCGTATCGTATCGTAAGCGTGCTAAAACTGTGGCAGCGTATTTCGGAGCGAGCTGCATGAAAGTGGCATCGCTCAGTGGTTCCGCACCGCTCGCCATCCGGGGTAAGCGTAACATTCCACGGACCCTCTCGTGCTCGTGTCATGGCGATGCTTACGGTCGAGCGGACAAACCACCGCTTTGGTTAAGTGCGACTTAAACTAAAGAAATTGCCTTGTGATTGAATGCACAGCGAATCCAATAAAGTCCTTAGTTGGAAGGTTAGGACCACTAGGACTTTTAAGAACCGCTCGAACGACCGAACAGTGTCGAACTATTGTTATATAAGATGTGTCGGAACAGTACATCTACCACAGAGTAAAAAATAATTATAATTTATGATTTATATTATACGTTAAAAATGTTTGGACCACCGATGTTGACGCACCCTGTATAGTATTGTAGATTTCAGGGGTTTTATTTAATCTTCATCAGTCCACCATCCGATCCAATATCGATTTCTTTTTGATTTCTTTTGTACTTACTTAATATTTTATAATGATATTTTATGTGTATACCTTATCCATTTTAATGTATTGTTTTGTTTCTGTTATTTCAGGTAATGCATCATCGATACCCCGAGTTCTTGTTTGAAATATAATTGCTGCCAGTTTACAAGTTTGTATTGTGCAATTACGCAACAGAGAACTATTTCTTCGCTTCACTATTCCACTTTCGATAAATTCAATGCAGTTTATAACAATAAAAACTGAATCCAAGTCAGAGTTAGTCTTCAACATCGACCCAGATAGACCGACCTGTGGTCTAGATCCAGACTAGTGTTCAAGTCTAGACAGCGATGGAACACTATCTCATAATGGTAGTCTGAGGAACAACGACATTTTATTGTGGCGTGGACATAAAAGACTTTATTTTGTTGTTGGACTGCAATAGTGCTTAGATAAGTAGGTACCTAGGGTAGGAAGGAATATAGTTTGATCTGCACTGCTTTAAGTTTACGACAGAATTGGCTCACGTCAAATCGTATACATTATTTTAGCGTTGTCGTCTCGTAGCGAGTGGTAATTTAGGTTTGAATCTTGTCTAGGGGGACAGGACTTGAAACTATAATTGCATTCATTACATTTTAATTACTAATAAGGGCGAATTTAAATATTTGTTTATTTATTTATTTCTCCACTTTACATCTAACTTTACAGGATTTACCTAATGCGATAGATGAACATATCCATACTTTTCTATTAAAAAAAGAAGAGCCTGTACTTATTATAATTACTTAATTATTACTTCTTCTTCTTCTTTATACTTTATTGCACAAAATAACACATTTTACAATTGAAAGTGGACAACACATGACAAAGGCGAGCTTATTAATATGTAGCTGATTATTAGCATCATTTGATTTGCCTCATAAGAAAGAATAACCATTAAATATATGTAAGCGGCCCCGGTTGTGGATTCCCAGACGGAGAGAAAGATCTTTCAAACCTGTATAGATAAAAATATATTTTATGTCTATGTCGGTGGTTGGTCAGTCTTTCTGTTTGTCCGTCCGACATCGCAGGTAGCTCTTTCGCAACGGTCAGGCGCGCGACATTTGCGCTTGCGCACAGGAATAGAAAAGCCCAGTTAGATCCCGCGCAATGCGCCCTATATTTACGAGTATTTGTGACAACTCACCAACTAATGATGTATTATTTTACAATGCTTGTCTTGACCTCTTTAAATGAGTGGGCTTGACATTGACATGCATTTAGTTTCGGGTGTTTTGTTTGGATTCCTGTACGGGTGACCTAGACGTGATATAATTGTGTCCTTTCATGTAACAAATGTAGATAAGGATGAAGTTATGCCAATTTGTTGTAACTCTAGAGGGAGATAAAGGGGGATTGTGTCTTTGGTATCATTTTGCCACCCTGCTGTAACAACATAAAAAGCAGTGATTCTAAAAAGGCTATATTTTACAAACTATAAAATCAAAGGAAGGCGACTTGAATATATTCAATTTACAAACCAAAAAAAAAAAAAGAATCGAAAGCAGTTTAACCCGCTGTAACTGGGTTGTATTCATTAAACGGTAAAAATGAATACCTACTTGTATGCAATGTATAATACGTTTGTGTATGTATTAGGCATCTCAAGCATTTAATGCTACTTAGCGCGACGAACTGTCTATTTTAGATACCTTATTGATGTTCTGAAACGCTGAAAGGTTTAGTAACAATATACAGGGTGACATTTAATGAGCTGACCATATTTTGAGGAATGATAGTACCCATCATTATGAACAATTTTCCCCAAGAAACATACAGTCGCAAAGGAAAAAATTTTTAGTCCTCCAGTACAATGCTCCGATCAGCTGATTTCAAGTTACCATGGGAGACCCAAAAATTTTTTTCGTTTGCGACCATGTGTTTCTTAGAGAAAGTTGTTCATAACGATGGGTACTATCATTCCCCAAAATATGGTCAACTAATTTAATGTCACTCTGCAGAAATTCGTCAGAGTACTCTTCTGCTGTTTAAATGCCACTTGCTGGTATCTCTACATAAATTGTATAATTTTACACCGAGCTTCTAAAGCCGTGATATTTCCTATTCAAAATCAAAATGCATGTTTTATGCCCTAATGCTGTGTGCAATATTTTATCGTCATCTTAGGTACATAATGTCAAAGATCATCCCTGCAACAGCCTCCCAAAGCGTGTACCGTTATGTATCTAACAGAGGTCTGATGATGATTACTGATACCTCCCACCATGATCCCATTGACATTTGGCGTTATGTACCATGTGACCTTTTTGTGGCATCATCGCATTATTTGCAATTCCCGCGAACTTTGCATTACACTCTCGAATTTTAAAGGCTTCTAACATGCCGTTTCCTAATTTCACGTTGTGATTGTTAGATCTTACACTCTTTCTCCGTACTAAATTCTCCTAATAAAAAGTTGTGCAGGGGTATAGGTGGGCGGAGCGGATAGTTCTGTTCCGCGGCCCGTATACACTATAAGGAAGGGTATATTTATTATAATAATAATATAATACTTGTCATTTTGTCAATGATGGTTTTCCCGATAATTCAATGCAGGCACAGTAGGCAGACATAAGATTTGACAACACAGTTCTTGCAAACTGTCTGAATTTTGCACCAACGACGTTGTAAAAGTTTCCGACAATGTTGGTAACGTTTACAAATCTTTTCCTGACGTTTGGTTAAAAACGCCATCACTATGTGTTTAGTTTAGTAATGTTTTTAAAATATGATTAATGTTATAATGAATCACTGACTCTACAAATCTATTATTAAATTACATGAATATCAGCCACAAAGTAGAATAAGCAAGCACCTCGTTCCCACAAACCGCGTTGCTGTTTTCTAAACCAACGTTAATAATATTTAACACTCGAGTTACAATGGAAAGTTATGAATTTGGTATGAAAATAAATAACTGAAGGACAGTGGATGAATAAATAAGGTGTACTGCTATATGGGCTTGTTGGCTAAGATATTGTACATAATGTTATTTTGTTATGGCCCATTGTCTTAAGTGAAGTGAAGTGACTGTACTCACATATTGACGTTTAATTTTGACGTCTAACGTCTTTGTCATGGATAACAAAGCAATTGCTAGTTTTATAATTAATTTCAATCAAATGTAAGGTTTCAAGTAAATATAAATCCCACCAAAACATTTTCATGTAAAAATGTAGCCAAGAAGAGGGAAACAAAAAGTTATCAGATCTCAAGTAGAGCCTAGCTTCTAACTCTACACGCCCTAACTGTACAGCCCTAACTTCACAAACTATAACACCTTACTCAAAATACGAGTATGTGGCTTGGCCGTTTCACTACCGTCACATGAGCTTAAATTGGAAAATGCAAGCCCAATGAAAACCCAAGTTCTGAGAGTTCAAAATAACGACGAAGCGTTACGATTACGAGAAAAGGTGGGTAGTGCCCCAGTGCTTCGCGCTCTTCTTGGCGGGTGCACTACCGTGCCCCCAGATATTTACTGTCTTTAGAAACGGCCCTATCATTTATTTATCAACTGTACTTTACTATTCTGATTAAGGATGAAAAACACAAAAATATATTTTGTAAGTTTTTTTTTGTAAGATGGAGTGATTGACCTCCATGGCGTAATGCTTCATTATCATAATGAATTTATGATCTAGAAACATTACATGACAAGCAAGCATTAATATGGCATTGTTTTTACCGTTTTTTTACCTGACAAAATAACAGGTACCTTTAAGTTTTTGAAGTAAAACTTCTTGGGGCACGGGGGTAAAATTTATTTAACCTCTCAACTGTGGGTTATTCATATATTTGCTTTTCACTTGCTACTAGCCGGGTGCTATCACGAGTGGCTAAGAAATGTAACGGAAATTGGAATCGGTGACGTCAGGGTCGGCTGAAGACTTTTAAAACCGCAACTATTTTCAATACGG
Source organism: Argyresthia albistria (assembly GCA_963457715.1). Taxonomy (NCBI): domain Eukaryota; kingdom Metazoa; phylum Arthropoda; class Insecta; order Lepidoptera; family Argyresthiidae; genus Argyresthia; species Argyresthia albistria. Next base: position 5,060,311 of record OY735275.1, on the reverse strand, counting down.
TTTTTAACTAATCAGATAAGATAATAATACATTCGTACAATAAAGAATGTTAATTAGTGAGAGAAAAACCTGATGAAACGTTAACAAATAAAAATTATTTTAAGCATTCTTCCACGAGTTCTTGATTTCCGGTATGGCCAAGATGGCGCCGCCGCCGCTGGCTGGGGCAAACACTGGCAAAAAAAAACCAGTGACGTGACCAAAAACTACTTCGTTCAACCTCTTTGTTGGAACCGGAACTTATGTTTGACAGCTGTGCGATGCGATCCATACAGTTTGTAAGAAAAGAGTTTCATCAATGTCACACGGGTCGATATGGATTTCTAAAATGATGAACGAATCGTTTTGTAGCCGGTAACTATGGAATAGGTACCTAAAACGCGCTGCGTAGTCGCGCAACGGGCAGCTAGTAATCGCATAAAGTCACTTAGAATCATCCAAATGTGATATTTAGTTTTCAAGCAAATTCCGATGTGATGGATGGCTGCATTAAGACTTCTTGAAAACAATAAGTAGGTACCTAGAACTGTTCTAAAGCCACTTTTTATTATATAGTGCAGTTCAAGTCACAAATTAGCAGTTTAGCTACTAAGTACGTGTTATACCTACCTATTTAATGTTTATCTGTAGTAAACGGCCAAAGCGAGGTCTACAGTTTACAGAGCCATAAGTTTAATGGCTTATTGTTTCGCTTATTTGTTTGTATGTAATTTTTGTAATACATATTTTAAAGTTGAATTGTTGTTATAACTGTTGAAATTATACGATTTTGATTTTAATAAGCTTTTGTAATTTTAAAGTTAATGCTTCATGCCAGTCAATAATGTTGAAGTAAAATATAAAAATCGAGGTATGTCGTATGGCGGACTAAGGAAATGTCAAGAATAAAATTAAATAAGAGTTACGTCATCGCTTCGCGATGAAGTAACCCTAAAAAATCCTAGCAAAGTAGGTATGTATAGGTTAGCGGGGGTAGCATAAGGCACGCCAGTCACCCCAGCCACGCATTTTGTCACAATTTAATGTCATATCATAATGAATGCGCGCTATTTTATGGAGAAACATCATTGAGACGCGAAAGGAGTTGGCAATTTGGCAAAATGACTGCCCCAGACATGTACAAAGACTTCTTAACAGCCAATTAATAGCATTTAAATATTCTCTCATAAATTACTGCGTCTTTAGTTAGTTTGTAGAACTTGAAGGAAATGATTAAATAATTATGAGTTGTCACTTCATACTCTATGATTCCGCCATTGATTAGTGACTTTTGCCATCGTTAAAAATAACATGCAACATAATTGCCAACTAGCAAAACTGTTGAAAACAGGAGGTTTCCAGAGGAGTGGCTAGATGGCGTTATGTTGCATGTTATTGCAAAATGGTGCTTATTTCTAGCGACGGCAAAGGTCACGGAATCATATTGGAATCACGGAGTATTGAGTAACAACTCTTATTTACCTATATTTAATATATTTTTTCTTCAAGTTCTACAAACTAAATACAGACGCAGTAAATTAAATTTATGAATGAATATTTAATTGGCTGTTGAGAAGTCTTTGTACATGTCTGGGGCAGTCGTCCATATATTGATTTAGCCATCTTCTTTGTCATTTATCTGCGCGACTGAGGTGAGTGGCAAGCCTTATGGTAGCCCCGCAGGTACACATTAACTTGGAATAGTTGAAAATACGTACTCGATCAATTAAATAAAGGGACTGGGCACAGAGACAAGCAAAGCAATGCATACATTTGAGCGAGACGGCTTAAAGACGTGACGTCAGATGGTATATAATCTGAGCGAGATGCAAATAGTAGTGACACTATTGAATGAGTTAAGTATATCACCACGAGCGCGACAAATTGTAGATAAGGAATGGTGGGAAATAAATGACATGACGTATTAAAATTAAGTACAAGTATAAAATAATTTCAAATAATCGGACGTCTGTAACTTAAAAGTAACTTGAAGCAGAGATTGGATCTCAAAATTGGAAATTTAAATCTCTTTTAGTATAGGTATGTATAGGTGTATAGTATAGGTACCACTTAATGATCTAGCTACAGAAGTTTTACTTCTAACACGTGTACGGTGCTACACGCGTATTTTTTTGTTCATATCATTACCTAACAGACACATGTATTTCAATCAATAATATGTACCAGCTCCTATTTCAAAGTACACGTGGTACGAGTATAATATCCACAAAAGGACAACGACCACAGCTTGCAAAATAACATTTTAAAATAAGCCACTATGTCCATAGGAATAACAATTATGCATAAGTATATTTGCTATCCACTAAGGGATTAGCCATTTATATTCATATCCTCATACTCTTTTTGCGAGCATTTATCTGATTAGCTTTTTTAATCTCTAACAGGTGTGAGAAAGGTACCGGGCTTAGCTTCACAGATTATTCCATACACAAAGTGCGATAAAAAGTATGAAAAAATAAATGAAGGTAGAGTCCGCTAATGAATTTATTTGGTACTTAGGCCACGTGGTATAGTACTGATGGTACTATTACCACGTGGTGATGGTGACTACTTGAATACATAGATGCTCATGTTAATTACCGCATGTCAAACTGACGCTGCCTGTTTGTTTGTGTACCCATAGTTTTCTGCAGTGAATAAACGTTTGTCTATGTTTATTTCCTGAAAGAGAGACGGTGACAAAATTGCATTGAGTGTCCGTGAAAGTTTTGAGTGGTGCGTTGCGCATCTGGACCTAAATCGGTTAATCCAGAACTTGTTGAAACTGTCCTGTTATTCTGACCTAATGTACGAGCATGTCAAATATGTCATGCAATTCGATTTCGAGAAAACCGGACTACCCCCAGTTTCTGAGACGCTGATCACAGGTCACGATTAACGTGGTTAATTCAAAATGGCGGCACACGATTGGCTGATGGCGGCCCGTGATTGGGTGTAATTAGCTAATCGCCCTGTTAGCTAATCGTTATCGTGTCAGCGTCTCAGAAACCGGGGTAACTGTGCTTGTAAATTAGCCAAACTAACTGAAACCTATGGAAATCCTGATCCTGGGGGTATAACGTAACAATAAAATACCACCACCTGCTTATACTCAAACGCAATAAACAATTTTCGCAACAATCCTAGATTCTTACCTCAACTTGAAGCGATCCAGCCTCGCTTGTCATCCAAATCAAATATGGTGTAACGTGCGCTGACAAAAGAATTGTGTTTCACGAAACATGTATTCAGTAAATCACTTTCGAAAACCACACGCACGAGAGCGAAAGTGTCTCAAGTCAACTCTATGACGTCTGCACTCCGAGTTTCCCTCGTTGCTCGTTGCCCAAAGAGTGCTCGTTGATTATGCCGTTCTGGTTCCGTAGGTTATTGATTGCTAGTAAAGAAGTAGTAGTGTTAATTAGGTATTTTATATTATAGGTAAAATAAAGGTTGTGTTTGAGTTATGGGCAGTTGCTGTATCTGGTTTTTATTTTTAGATACTTTATTGCACAGAAAACATAATACACACTTAATATTCTGTGTAATTTTTCCAAGCAAGGAATTGACAGAATCTGTTTACCATCTCGTCGTAATAAACATGTATTTACTCTTTTCTAAAGCAGATGCAGTCATACGTATCAATTCAAACCACTTTACTACTAACGTAGGCTTCTTATAAAATGCTAAACAGTCTCCCGTTCTCGCACACTATCTCAAACTAACGACCCTACTGACTTTCTTAATGACCTTTAACTAAAAAAAACACGAACTTATTATTCGGATATCTGATGGCATAGGTCAAGAGTTACGCAAATTGGGTCAGGTTGTCGTGAAGGCCAGGAACTCCACTTCCTCTTCACAAATGGTTCCGTTTAGCGATGGACTACGGAACTCTAATCCGATATTTCCGTGCCTCGGCGGCTCTACGATGGGGACAAGGTCAATCGGCCATTTCTTACTATGAATATTCAAGAATATCTTGATTGAGTGCCTTTGAAGTCCAATTTTATTAAGTGAAAATAAATTGAGGTCATGATTATTTCCATATTGGTGGCGAGCGATTCAATTGAAGCGATTGTCCTATGAAGTTTGGATTAAGTTGGAACTTATTGTATTGTGGAAGTTCAGGCGCCTCATGAATAAATTAGGGGTGCTTTTTACATGTGTATTTCAGGAAATACTCGGCAAATCGTAATCAATTTCTGGTGTATGTAATTTGACTATATAATCTAGGGTTTTCATGCTGGAAAACGTGTTTGGATAAAATTTTCTCGATAGAAAATAAATCCAAAGTTAACCCTTTTTTCCAATATTTTTTCCTGTTATACCGCAGTAGTAGTAAATATGATCCCAACAAAAACATGCATAGGCATATACAAAAACGCCAGTCTCGCAGCCTGCGCAGTTTATTCTACCGTAAAAAGTTGTGAGATCTAATTTTAAACCAAGTCGGTTAATTTAACCAGTATCTGTGTATGGTAGAATCTTTCCAACAACTTTATTATCGTATACTGTTAAGTACCTACCTAATTAGTTAACTAACACGCTGGGTAGCGTAAGGACAATCCAGTCCTTGGAACAATATTGACATTAAAATTATAAAAAATAAAAAAAAAAAAAAAATATTTTGACAGTGGGTACCAAGACGTCAATGAATGTCTAATTTTTGACGTTGGTACCCACTGTCAAACTAATTTTAAAGTATTTTTTTTTTTTTCAAACAAAATAAAAAAAAGGCTCGCGCCAACCGGCTAATAACATTTATAGTGATCGGATCAATATAAGACATCTTTATTTCTTCAATAATAATTAGAATGACTTGGCAATCGCACGTAGAAAAGTTGTCGACTATAGGACCGTGTGTGCAACGTAATGTACCTATTGCTCTCGCTCCGAAATAATTCGTTGTTTTCTTATTAGTTAAGTTTATCTTTATTTAGAGATATGTTGTGTTGAGTAATAATATTCATTTGTGCTCTGGGTGCTAAAGAGTGGTCAGTTGAGCGCGATTGCCAAGTTATTCTAATTATTATTGAAGAAATAAAGATGTCTTATATTGATCCGATCACTATAAATGTTATTAGTTAACTAATTAGGTAGGTACTTAACAGTATACGATAATAAAGTTGTTGGAAAGATTCTACCATACACAGATACTGGTTAAATTAACCGACTTGGTTTAAAATTAGATCTCACAACTTTTTACGGTAGAATAAACTGCGCAGGCTGCGAGACTGGCGTTTTTGTATATGCCTATGCATGTTTTTGTTGGGATCTCATTTCTTTTTGTAAGTAACTTTCCTTTTTTAGGGTACCGTACCCGAAGGGTGCCAAACGGGACCCTATTACTGAGACTTCGCTGTCCGTCTGTCCGTCCGTCCGTCCGTCCGTCCGTCCGTCCGTCCTGTCTGTCACCGGGTCCGTCTGCACGAACCGTAATAGCTAGAAAGCTGAAATTTTCACAGAATGTGTATATCTGTTGCCGCACCAACCACAAATACTGAAATACGAGAGATATTGCAAATTAAAGGGGGCCCCGATACAAGAGCCGTGTTTAGATACACTTACGCATTTCAAAATGGAGATCTTGACTGAAACTGTTTATTTATTGTCATAGCAACCATGTCATAGACACCTATACTACACATTTAAATATGATAGCATATTTCGCGTCAACCCACATGGTTGTGGTTACCCGGTGCGGTATGATGTAGACTCTCATTCCGGAGGTCGTCGGTTCAAATCTCGTGAAGGCATAAACTTTTTAAATTTTCTTTTTGTTTATTTTTTATTGTTTTGAGTGCTTTTGATTTGTTGTACGATGGTACGGTACCCTTCGTGTGCGATACCGACCCGCACTTAACCGATTTTTTCTTTTCGGGTACTATTTCTTGTGCGTTGGGGGGGCAGTCGCTCACGTCCGAAGGAATAACTTGGAACCCACAGCCCTTCACGTCCTCCCTGGGTAGTGCTAACGAGCGACAAATCATCATCATCATCATCAAATCATCTCAAGACATTAATTTCCAGGTTCTCAAATGAGAACCTACGTAGTAAGTTTATATACTCTTTTGAGAACCTGACCACTTGACACTGGCAAAATTAACCTCAAAAGAGGTTAGGACGCCATTAATAAAAAGAAGAAGAAGAAGAAGAAACCATACCGCGATTCAGGAAATGCACACCTAGCGACATCTAATGGGGAATAGCGATATTAGATAATATTGTAACCGCTTTATTCAAATCATAGCTGGAACCAAACCATACCGCGATTCAAGATACACATAGCGACTAGCGACATCTAATGGGGAATAGCGATGAATCGAAGTAGTCGTGTACTGAGCTTATTGATAATTAATATATTATGAAATTGGGGCTAAAATTGCGCAATGTTTGAGTTTTCCTTGGCTTTGCAGGCTAAACTCTAACCATGCTCAAAATTTTAAGCTTGTGGGTTCGCTAGAAGTAACCTTTAGAGTTTTCATGATCGTGAATCAGTGAGTCAGTGAGTGTCAAAATTGAGGAACTTTGAATTGCTGTACCTTCAACTCTACTGGTTCAAATTTATTGAAATTTTGAGAATATGTCTTATGACATGGTGCCTTTTAGCCGCCGGGAATTCAGGTTTCTATCTTTATCCACAACGGAGTAACAGGTAGGTCAAATATGCTCTGAATGGCTTCCTGTAAAGGATGTTACTGCTGCGCCTGTATGTTTTGCTTTTTGCTCGATTTGGCTTGGGGGCGCTGCCGCGCCCCCAGATCTTTCTATTAATTGTAATATGTGGGGAATTGTTCACATTATCCATTATGCTAATGAGGAATAAGATATCATTTTGTTATTGTCATTTTATAACGACCTTAGTGAGAAAAGAAAGTGTGTATTTTGGACATCAATTCTCACGGATTTAACGCTCCCATAACCCGAATGGTCTTAAAACATACAAAATTAACATAATTCGAAGAAAGTATCGTGATTTATTATGTTGTACTGTCGCAATAAATTAATCATCTTGATCACAAACTTAGCTGAATACCAGAGCAATATATGTAGTTACCTCCTAAATTCCTAACTAAATATTCAATTTTGATCATATATCATATAATCTTATTTTGTATTACTTTATTTTTCTAATCCCTTCTATTTTTGCAAAATTTCTTGTCTCTTTTACTTCTGCTTTTAACTGTGTGTCTATTTTGTGTATTGTGACGTCTGAATAGACGCTTATCTTATCTTATACTAATTTGGGTGTGGTTGTACCATTAAATGGGGTGAGTTGTCACTCCTAGATATTTACGATAGATACTTAGACGTAAGTACTTTTTTTTTTTTATGAGCCTGTAATATCCCACTGCTGGGCAAAGGCCTCTCTCCCCCTCTTCCACTCCATTCGATCCTGAGCGGTCTCCTTCCACTCTTTATCCCATAGAGCCAACTCATCACTCCATCTCTTCCTGGGTCGGCCACGCTTTCTCTTTGCATTTACTGGGAGCCAGTCTGTGGTTCTCTTAGCCCAACGATTTGGCAGCATTCGAGCAACGTGACCGGCCCAGTCCCACTTTAATTGGGCAGCCTTCTGAGCTACATCTATAATCTTTGTCCGGGAGCGCAGCTCGGAATTCCGGATCCGGTCTAAAAGCCGAACACCGAGAATGCTGCGCTCCATGTTTCTCTGACAAACCCCGAGTCTGAACCTTTGCGGGTCAGTCAAAGACCAAGTCTGGGCTCCGTAGGTAAGGATGGGGAGAATGCACATGTCCATGAGCTTTCGTTTCAGGGACAACGGAAGTTGTCCCTTCATGAGCTCCTTCATAGACCAAAAGCTCTTCCAGGCGTTTTCGACGCGTCTATCGACTTCCTTGTCTTGTCGTGCCTGGAAAGAGACTATTTGGCCTAGATAGATGTATTCTTGGACATATGCAATTCTAACCCCATCCACGTCCACCGTATGCTCCTTGCTGTTAGACATGACCTTGGTCTTTGACATGTTCATGCTAAGTCCAACCTCGAGGCTTGCATGGCTGAGTTGTTGTAGCATAGTCTGTAGCTCAGAAGGCGAATGAGAAAACAGGACTATATCATCGGCGAAACGAAGGTTTGTAAGGTTCGCCCCGCCGACGTCTATCGTAAGTACTAAATTATGTAATTTTAAAAACAATTTCATCAACTAAATCTAAACCACAGCAGCATTTATTTTTAAAATTGAGTAATAAATTAAGACTTCATTTAGTTGACTGCACTCTGTCGCATACAGAATGACATTACAGCATGCAATTTGCGTTTCATCACACCATTTATTATTTCATACTCAAGCGGAGAAAAAAGTCAAGTGTTATTATGTGGAATTGTTGTTTAGTTTATTTATTCACGTCCATCCAGTGGATGTTTGTTGTTGCTTATTGATGAGTTGTAAATAAGTAGTTGCCAGTTAATGAATAGTTATTATTATTAGTATTTGTTATAATTGTAAACAGTAACTGTAACGGTTCTACAAGTATAATTACATATTTACTGTTTCATCTTAGAATGTATGTATTTATATTGAACTAACAATAAAACTAGGGAATCGGCCGAGTACTACCTATTAGGAATCCTAGTTTGACTAAGCAATCTGTATGATTTTATGTTCAGTAAAAAAATGACTGACTTTGATGATGTAGGCCAGTATGAAATAATACATGATTGAAACAAGCATTCAGAAGTGTACAAAGAAAGTCCAATTTCTTACCCAAGTTGATGCTTCGAGAAGTGTATATGTCGGCGGCCGATCGTAGAATTGGGCACATCATGATGTGCCCAAACGTGAAATGTCATGAAACGATAAAAACACTGCGGTAGCTTAGTTGAAGACTAAAGGGGGCGAGCGCCTTCGTGTTCGTTTGACATGTACAACACAAAAAACTTCACGTAGTGCTGAATAAAAATGCTTTTCGTTAAAACCCGCCACATCATGATGTGCCCAGTAATTGCTTGGGCATATCATGAAATGGCGGGGAACATGACGGCACATCATGATGTGCCCGATTCTACGATCGGCCGCCGACATATACAATACAAGCAAGTATGTCACAGACGTATTTCTGCGAAAGTGGCATTTCTTTCCAGCTTGATAGAATCACGCTGCGCAAAAGTGAAAACTAATCTATCGCTTTTCATCTTACGTGTGCGTAGTCTTTATTGCGAGGCCATTACGATCCTTTATGATCAACGTTTGCTATCCGTTTTGTATCTTTTAAAATTGTGTCTGAATCTGCAAGTGTAAGAGCCATACTAGTAAAGTAATTTGAAAATCATCGATCTAATAAAATTGGACTTATCTCTAAACAGCTTTCTTGTCAGCCAATTCGAATGCGATCAGACAAAATGGCTGTCAATTATGATTATATCAAATTACATATTATGAGCTTGTCGGCAAAATGCCGATAGTAACGGCCGTGAAAAAATGGAAAGTCACAGTGCTGTATGAGCTCAAAATGCCCGCTTTCTCTGTGGCGGACATAACAATATGATCTTTGTTGGTCTGCGGCTCGGCGCACTCGTATCCTGGTTTATGTCGTCTAAATAAATTCTTACTGATCTACCTTTCTCTCTATCTATTTTTAACCGACTTCTCAAAAGGAGGAGGTCAATTCGTCAGGATATTTTTTTTTATTTATGTGCCCCGATTGCGCCTAGACGGATGGACCGATTTGGATTATTTTTTTTGTTTGAAAGGGTTTTCCTTCTAATTGGTCCCATTGACACCAGGTCAGGATCTGATGATGGAGAAATCGAGGGAACTCTTCAAATATTATAGGCAGACCTATAACGATTTTTGTGTTTTTTATAATAACACGTGCATTTACAATAAAGCATAATATTGTGATGCGGAACTGATTGAAGACCACACATGGTCACCAGAACTGCTCAATATTAGGTACAAATACAATCTACTAAGCGTGGCTGACGCATAGCCTAAACCGGTGAACCTAGAGCCATGAAACTTTGTACAGGGGTTCCTTATGTAGCTTAGGGTAGCAGGGTAGCACTGAGATGGGATTTGACCAAATTAATTGCCCAAGGGGGGGGGGGAATAGGTGGTTACACTTTGTATTAAACTCAAAAAAAATCTAATCAAATAGGGTTTGTGGAAGTCGTTTTTTTTAAGTTTTACTTTTTGTTTCAATTATTTACACAGCTTAACTTTTAATTAGTAATTGAGTTTTGGTTTGCTTTAAGGGACGGTAGTATCAAGGTGTAGTGGTCAACTGATGAGCTGCCGCGACAAGAAAACACAACAAAGAATTTCACTTGCAACGGCAATATGTTTCACGAGGGAAGCTGCCATAATGATATCTGCTACCGTTTATTTTCTGTTACGTGTTTAAGTAACTGTGTACAATGAAGTATAATGACGATTTTTGACAATAAATTAAAAGACGCACGTATGCGCAGCAGATAGCGCTCCGGATCCGGAAACTGGCTTATTTCTGACCGGATGTGACTCAAAGAGCGCGAAATGCACTCTTGATCGTTCACCGACTCTTGTAGATTTACGCGAGGTGAACGGACATTTTATTGCTGTCGTAAAATTCTTAGGATTAAGAAATCTTGAACTTGGTTTAAAAATATTACAGCCAAGCTGGCAACCGCGACTTCGTCTGTGTCTTAACGCATCAGGCATACCTGTCTAGGTTGAGGATATGTCCTGCTAAAATGAGCGATACTTATCCATCTTTATATGTATAAAAACGCTGCCAAAAATTAAACCAGCTCTAGGTAAAAAATATACTGCCCAAACAGGTGTAGCTGACAAAGGTCCATGTACCCATAAGTCGAGATAGTTCAAAACTGGTTTTGATCTCATCATGCTGGGTTCAATTATACACTTATTCACTTCCTGGCGTAAAACATGTCCTACTACAAACATGTAGATAGGCCATGCGACTGAATGGTTTTTCAAACTACCTATATAATTAAATTCTTTAGGACTAACTTCACTTCCAAAGTCTATGTATACTGTATAGAGACTGCCAATCTTGTGTAGGTAGGTAGGCACATCACATAAGATAGGCAAGGCTTCGTTTAGCTTCTGTCTTCTAACATTGGGCAATTCGCATGCCGCAACCACAAAAGTGACAGTAACAATTCAGGTTTGTTGAAATTCTGAGAGTTTGATGCAAAACATAGACTCAAACCCGGATGCAAACCCGTTCTTTCAATGTCCTAGGACCAATCTAATCCAGTGGACGAGTTGTCAGATCGCTCCATTGTTACAAGCAAGCTTAGTGCGACGAATTGGGCAACTCATCGGCTGACCAATTTGTTATGCACGATTACTACCAACCACTAAACATTACCTTTGTACGCTATGTCCATACCCATAGGGTCCGAATTGTTTTTAACATGTGGTTAGTTACTGTTCGGTTATATCAGGACGGGTTAAGGTTGAATTTGGTTCGGTTAAGGTGGTTTTGGCATGTTGTGGTCTATTTTTTCGTTGCACCAGTAATAGCTGGCTGGTTGATTGATCGGTTTAGAACATGATAGGGGGGTTTTGTTACATCATCTTGCATTCTGTGTGTTGCTGGAAGAGTTGGAAATTGTATTAAAGATGTATTTTGACTAAATAATATCTAATCATACTAAGGCTGGATTCGACCAACAAAAAGTTATCCGGAGAATAACTATCCCGCGGATAACTTGTAACTTTTTCATAGACACTAGTGACACCTAGATCAGATCACCTCACCTAGGTGTCACTGGTGTCTATGAAAAAGTTACACGTTATCCGCGGGATAGTCATTCTCCGGATAACTTGTTGTTGGTAAAATCCAGCCTTAGTGAATAAATGGACTATCTATCTATACGAACGTAATATTATATCCTAAGAGAGATTAAAAGTAGAATATACGTTTAACTGTACACAGACAAAGCTTTCAATGAAACAAAGAAACTCCAAGTCCGGTCTCCAAATAGCGTGCCGCTGTGTTTATATCTTTTTTTTTTTAAAACGTAAAAGATGCAAATTGTAAAAAAGTTTGACTGCATTAGTGTAACCGCCAAAACCGACGAACCATAACATTTCCAGGGCTAGGTTAGTCCCTTATAATGTTATACACTTCTGGTTGTCTTCTTTAGGGTTCCGTACCCGAAGGGTGCCAAATGGGACCCTATTACTAAGACTAAGGCTCCGCTGTCTGTCTGTCCGTCGTCGGTCTGTCCGTCATCGGGTCCTACGAAGTACGAATCGTAATAGCTAGAGAGTTGAAATGTTTTACAGAATGTGTATTTCTATTGCCGCAACAACAAGAAATATTGAAATACGCGAAGAAAGGTTTAGAATTAAATAGTAGGTATTAAGTCCATTTCAATACAATAGCGCCTGACATTTTTGAAGTAAAACTTCTTGGGGCACGGGGGTAAAAGGACAATGGGCAGATTGGTATAACCCACCAATAGCCATGTGTGATATATCATTGGATAGGTCTTTTCATGTGGAACAAAAAACAATATGGCGGCTTTCTTTGATTCGTTGTCGGTTTTGAGTTATATTGGTTTAAATGTTAGATTCCGAGTAATTACTTTTGACGCTTTGTTATTGTATTTTGTCTAAACTATTGCTGATATATGGTTGTGTACTTGTTCAATTTCAATTTTCAATTTCAATTTGTTTATTGCAATAAATTACATGTTTGATGTAGGTGTTACATTTCGCATCACAAGTAGGTACTATGTAATTTTACCCATAGGGTGTAGCAATTTAGAATAAAATAAGTATTTACATGAAATGAATATTATGTACACATTAATTAATAATAGTAATTTAGAAATTAATTGTATTTAGATTGATATAGGTCATATAATGGAATCTTAAACACTACTCCGTCAGCATTACTCCGACAACACAATACACCGAACGTCAGTTAGAATTGGTTGGTTAGAATTTTATATTTTAAAAGAGGTACGGGGGAGGTTTCTTGCCCTTCTTTGCTCCATCCCTAAGCCCACAACTTCCGAACGGGCGGTAGTATACAAAAATATTAATATTTTTAGATCTGAAGTAATTTATTACTTAAAAAAAAAACATTTATGTTAACCTAAAAAATAACATCTCGTCATTTAATTAATTATGAAAACAATTTGACAAATAAACTAACAAAGGAACATAATCGACACATAAACCAAGGAAATACACAAAGAAAGGGTTCACCGATACAATAACAGATCACACCGGCGTCCCGTAGATGTCCGCGCGCGGCGACAGTTGGCGAAGGAAAGAGGCCGGGTAGGCTCCGCGCCTGCTTTTATACTGGCTGTGGCACCTCATCCCTTACACGGCCTCTCCTGACTATGCGTCGCCCCCGACGGCATCTGACAGATCTGGCAGGCTGTCTCTCGTGACACCAGAAGGAGCAGCTGCTTGATGTAGCTCTGCATTCCTATCATGGGCAGGCGGCGAGCTCACTGTGGGATCATCTTGGCTGCTGGCAAGGGTATCGTCCACCGTAGAATCGTCATCTGTAATTCGAGGGACACATGAGAACATTGCCAATTTTTAAAGCTCTGCCTATTTCTTGCATTCATCAATCTTCCAAGGCCTTCTTTCAGCAACCAAACACACTCGGTCTATTGATTCATAAAATACCAAAATTCCTTCTTAGCATTTCATGAACCGTTGTTCTCATCACACATCACCATAATATCCTAGCACACATCTCAATCTCAATCATCAACACACATTCAACTTTCTCATGGATCCATGTCATTCATCACGCTATCATGTAGGGCAAACATCCCGCAGTTTGTTTGCCGGTAGGTACGTCCCGCAGTCCGTCCTCTACATGAACAATAGACACATGTGTAGGGCGAGCATCCCGCAGTCTACTCGCCTAAGGGTACGTCCCGCAGTCCGTCCTCTACACATGGGTGGCAAGGCCACTCTTCGTGGGGCTGGTCAGGCATCCCGCAGTTTGCCTGACGTAGAACGTCCCGCAGTCCGTCTACTGCTGCACTCGTTAGACACCCCGCAGTTTGTCTAACATAGAACATCCCGCAGTCTGTTCTATCAACAGAGTACCAGTGCACTCACGCTCAAAAAATGCAGTGCAGGTGTCGGGACTCCACTCTCCTTGCCATGGCACCATGTATTGAGCTGCAGCCTGAGTTGTCTTCCCATAGGAACCACCCATGAGACGCAGCTCGTAGCGTCCACTCGGAAGCGCACGTATGACCTTGTAGGGGCTACGCATGCCAGGATCCAGTTTGCCCGTCGACTGTGAATACTTTATAACAAACACCATGTCATCAACATTAAACACACGAGGTGGGCGTCTGTTCCGATTAACGTACTGATCTTGCCGAGTTTGGTTACGTTTTCAGTAAGTCGGTGGCCCGACTTCTACATAGCTCCCGTTGCGCCTCACGGTTTGGTTCTGAATCCTCTAAAGCCACATCTCGTATGAGCGATCGAATCACAGGGGTGGTGGCGTCTGTTCCAATCATCAGGTTCAGAGCGGAAGCTTGAGTCGTCTTTTGCTTGGTGATATTGAGGGTTAACTGGAGCTTCCAAAGTGTTCCTGACCAATCGCTCCCTTTATGGTTCGCTTCAATACGGATCATGTTCAGGACCGTCCGAGCATAACGCTCCACTTGACCGTTTGCGTGGTGCATTTCCGCGGTTATGTAATGGATATCAGACCCCATTTCTTTCACAAATTCAACAAACCTAGATGATTCAAACATGCGGCCTTTATCAGTAACAAATAATTTTGGTGAACCGAACAAAGATACAGCGTTAGTGGCCACTCTCAACAGCTCGTCTACATCCTGACGGTATATGGGATAGAGGAGTGTGAACTTTGTAAAAGCGTCTACCACTATCAGTACGAACTTGTAGCCATTAGACTCCGGGAGAGGACCCAATACATCAAGGTGAATTACTGAGAAAGGTATATCTGGCTTTTCCCATGAGGTTATAAACTGGTGTGGAGCCCTAGGTACCCGTTTTTTTGAGAGGCATACGAGACAGTGATCGAGGTACTTCCTAACGAACTGTCGTAATCCCGGGAACCAAAAGTGACGTAATATGAGGTCAACAGTTTTCTCGTATCCTACGTGATCATGTTCGTCGTGGAAAACGCGTAACAGGCTAAGTCGATGGCCTCGAGGGATGTAACATAAAAGTCTGGGTTTTTGCTCGCCCACAACAGTATACTTGTAGTATAGAAGGTCGTTTTGTTGAATGTAACGACTTGGGTCTAGGTTGCCGTCATTTAATCGTTGAATAAGGGCGTTGGTCTCCCCGTCTGCCGCCTGAGCTATTTGAGCCCAACTGCGTGGCCTAGTGATATTGCTGACTTCGCGTGGCGGATTACGGCTGAGATAGTCAGCATGCGACATCATAACACCCTTACGATACTCTATGCCAAAGGTGAAGTCTTGGAGGTAAACCCACCAGCGCGCTACCCTCGGGAGTAGATCCTTTTTACGCTCAGTGGATTTGAGGGCATTACAATCTGTTATTACTTTGAACTGAATTCCGATTAAGTAGTGTCTGAAGTTCTGTAATGCCTTCACAACCGCTAACGTCTCTAACTCGTATGAGTGATAGCGACTTTCTGCTCCTTGCGTCACTTTACTGAAGTACGCAACCACTCTTTTATTGCCGTTATCATGAGTTTGCAAGAGGACTGCCCCGTACCCTATACTACTTGCATCTGTGTGCACTTCAGTCGGGAGTTTAGGGTCAAAGATCGATAATATGGGTTCGTTTGTTAGCAAAGCAATGATTTCTTGGCGGACCTTTTCTTGTTCGGGACCCCATTTGAATAAGACGTCCTTTTTGGTGAGACGAGAAATGCATAATGTCCTAGATGCGTATCCCTCTATGTATTTACGGAAATATCCGGCTAAACCTAGAAACTGCCTGACTTGCTTGACATTGGTTGGTATAGGTGAGTCCACTAATGCCTTGATTTTATGTGGGCTTGGCTTGACCTGACCCTGACTGATGATACGGCCTAGGTATTCAACCTCCGTGGTTAAGAACACACACTTTCGTAGGTTTATCGAAAATCCCGCCTCGGTTAAAGTAGTCAGTACTTCGCGCAGCAAATTAATGCCCTCCTCTACCGTACTGCTCATGATTAGGACGTCATCTATGTAGACCAGGACCTTCCCAGCGTCAATGAACTTCTTAAGGGTCTTATTTATGATTCTTTGATAAACAATTGGCGAGTTAGATAGGCCATAGGGCATTTTCAAGTATTCGTAGTGCCCTTCCGGGGTCACAAATGCCGTACGGTGGATTGACGCTGAATCGATCCTGATCTGATGAAATCCGGTTGCCATATCGAGTGATGAGTATCGTGTTATGTTTGTGTCACCTAACCGGTCGATATGATCGTCTATAAGAGGGAGCGGGTACCTGTCTTTAACGGTTATTCGGTTAAGTGCACGGTAATCGACGCACATTCGGTCGGAGCCGTCTTTTTTCTTAACTAATATTATTGGGCTGGAGTATTCCGATTCCGATTCTCTGATGATACCTTTCTCCAAAAGATCGTTGACGATTTCGCGGACTTTAAGTTTCTCGGCTAGTGAAAGTTTGTAGGGTCGGTAGACTACAGGTTCGTTACTAGTAAGATTAATATGCATCTCGCCAGTGGTGACAGTAGAAGTGGCGGTTCCAGTTATAAAGAAGTCAGCAAAATCGTCAATGACCTTTAAAAGGGATTCTCTTTCTACACCCTGAAGAGGCGTTACCATGTCGTCAAGTTTATTGGTGTACACTTTGAAGACATTGGATACTTTTGTCGTTGAATGTGTGAGGTATTGTTGATCTTTGGTACGGACATACGTTATGCCATCCCTATTTAGGATGTCCGTACCAACTATTATTGGGGTAGACATGTAAATACCTGGCACGACGACAAAATCGGCTTCAATAGAAATATTGCTAAATTCCACTGTAAGGGTTACGTACGACTGTCCTATAATTTCATGATTTCCGAGTCCCTTCAACGTACAATTGGTAGGTTTTGTCAAACAGCTGAAATATTTAAGTACATCAGACGATACCAAGGATACGTTGAGAGCCCCGCTATCAATTAATACGTCGACAGGAATACCCTGTACCACGGCCGTTGTTATGTCATTGCAGCGTTCAGACCCCGTGTGGTCACGGCAAAGGTTGACACTGCGCGAGTCTAGTCATGCTCTCTGCTTGGCAAAACACACGCTATCGGTGTGGCCGGGCTTCTTGCAGAACGCGCAGATTACTTGCGATTGTGGGACACTCGTAGACAGTGGGGGTTTTGGTCTTTTTGAGCAGTGAAACGATTTATGTCCGCTTTGACCACAGTGAAAACATTTGAGAGAGGAACCTGCGTGTTCTGCCGGGCGTTTTCTGGATTGTGGGTAGTTTGATATTTTTGCGGTGGGTTTATCGGGTTTTGGTTTTACATGTATGGACAAGAACGACACTAAGTTCTCACTCGTGAGGTTGGCATTCGCGGCTACGGCCCTTACTTGCACGTCATCGATACCGCGAATTACGATTTGCGTCATAAGTTCGTCACTTAGCCCCTTCACTATACGCAGGCGGAGAAGGGTACGTCGCGCGTATTCCGCGTATGTCTGATATTTATTAGACGTTGAATTCATTGCATCAAACAATATATTTGCGTAGTCTAGTTTCCGTGGGCAGAGAGGTTGGAATTCGCGTTTAAAACTAGTCCAGCACCGATCAGCTGTTACCCAGTCGTTTAGCCAGGTTTTAGCATCCCCTTTTAAGCAATTCGCGACACGAGACAGACACTCTTTGTCCTCCCACCGATTGGCTTTTCGGGCGCGGTCCACTTCATCACACCACGCGTCAATATCATGAATCGCGGGATCAAAGTTTGAGACGTAATAGTTGTGCGTGCGAATCGGGTTGAGGGAATGGATCGCGTCCACAATTGCCTGTGTAGTAGACGAGGCGGATGGTTCCGACGACGACGGTGGAACGGGGGTAGAAGTGAATTTATTTTCGATCGATTCTAGTCGCGACAAAATAGTGTCTAAGGTTGTGTCCCTAGCGACGACGGGGTTTTCATGACATGTTCGCGGTGCATCAGGCGTACGAGTTGTGGATAAACGCGGCGGTGTTACTAGGGACCGCGTTCGAGATCGTGTTCGAACGACAGGGCTTCGTGATTTTGCGCGCGATCGTTCGCGAGACCTATAACGCGTACGATGACGTCGATGCGATCTGTCGCACGATCTACTACGCGTTCTCTTTCGTGAATTATGCGTGTGCATAGTTAAGTCAGCTTGGTATCGTATACCTCGCAGGAAATAGTATGAGAGATTACGTTCCTTTGTTCTTATTAGCGGTATGAGCGGTCAAGGCAATTGCGTGGTTTCTATCCCACGAATGATTTTAGATCTGAAGTAATTTATTACTTAAAAAAAAAACATTTATGTTAACCTAAAAAATAACATCTCGTCATTTAATTAATTATGAAAACAATTTGACAAATAAACTAACAAAGGAACATAATCGACACATAAACCAAGGAAATACACAAAGAAAGGGTTCACCGATACAATAACAGATCACACCGGCGTCCCGTAGATGTCCGCGCGCGGCGACAGTTGGCGAAGGAAAGAGGCCGGGTAGGCTCCGCGCCTGCTTTTATACTGGCTGTGGCACCTCATCCCTTACAATATTATATTGACGTTGACTAAGTAATATGTATGATTTTATGGTCAATAAAAATTTTGAACTCTGAACTCTGAGATAATTTCAAAATGTCATATACACAGGATTCAATGTCAAAATTATAAAATTCACTTAAGCTATAAGGACACACAAACAACAAAAGTTTCTTAAGTGCTACAATAAATTTACGATATTCTAAGACTACTAAGGCTTCTGGTAACTTATTATAAACTTTTATAGCTACCATTTTTGTTCCCCGAGAGAAGGCAGCTGTCCTACATTGAGGAACTTCCAGTTTCAGATAATTTCGTTCATTTAGACGATTGCTGACACCAGGGGGTCTTAGAGGGAATTTTTCGGGGTAACGTCTGACCAATTTACACAACTCGATTATATGCAACCCTGTTATAGTGTGTAACTTCAGTTTTTTAAAAGAATCCCTGCACGTAGCTCTGTTACTACCCAGGTCATCCAAAATACGGACGCATCTCTTTTGTACGACGAAAATTTTATTTACATCTACGCTGTTTCCCCAGATGGCTAGTCCATAGAGGGCTCTAGATTGAAAGAAGGCGAAGTATGCCTGTAGGGCGGCTTTTTTTGTTGTGAGTGTACTGTGAATCTGCTGTGACAGCAGAAATCACTCATTACCCCACAATGCTTTTCTTGTGTTGAGTAAGACTTGTTAAAAAAAAGCACGGCGGTGTGAGCGCAATGACTGCCATGCTGTACTGTGGCTTTATGTACGGTCGCCTATTGTTTATAAATATGTACTTATTTTACTCAGGCTATTTATTTTAACTAGGGTTTCTTGCCTTCTATTTAAATGTCTATAAGTAACATGTTCATCAATAACAAAAATAATTACAGTACAGGCGGTGGCGGTTTTAATAAACAAACAGGATTTGTGAATCATTCCTTTCGTCCCAAAGGTCTAGGCAACCCCGTCCCCCTTTCCTCAGGTATACACCGACCGACGGCGACCGAGCGCGCGCGTTATAGTATAGCGCGTATAGTGTTATCTTACAATTTTTATACATAAGGAAAAATATTTGAGTCAAGCGCCCTAGCACGTGTAGCGTCAAGTGAAAAGACCTATCGAAGCGCATGTGTGTCGAAGTTATTGGTTGCTATACCAGGCTCCATACATTTTTGCCCATCATCCTTTATTTAACCTCTCAACTGTGGGTTATTCATATATTTGCTTTTCACTTGCTACTAGCCGGGTGCTATCACGAGTGGCTAAGAAATGTAACGGAAATTGGAATCGGTGACGTCAGGGTCGGCTGAAGACTTTTAAAACCGCAACTATTTTCAATACGGTTTTTAACTAATCAGATAAGATAATAATACATTCGTACAATAAAGAATGTTAATTAGTGAGAGAAAAACCTGATGAAACGTTAACAAATAAAAATTATTTTAAGCATTCTTCCACGAGTTCTTGATTTCCGGTATGGCCAAGATGGCGCCGCCGCCGCTGGCTGGGGCAAACAAAACCAGTGACGTGACCAAAAACTACTTCGTTCAACCTCTTTGTTGGAACCGGAACTTATGTTTGACAGCTGTGCGATGCGATCCATACAGTTTGTAAGAAAAGAGTTTCATCAATGTCACATACGGGTCGATATGGATTTCTAAAATGATGAACGAATCGTTTTGTGGCCGGTAACTATGGAATAGGTACCTAAAACGCGCTGCGTAGTCGCGCAACGGGCAGCTAGTAATCGCGCATAAAGTCACTTAGAATCATCCAAATGTGATATTTAGTTTTCAAGCAAATTCCGATGTGATGGATGGCTGCATTAAGACTTCTTGAAAACAATAAGTAGGTACCTAGAACTGTTCTAAAGCCACTTTTTATTATATAGTGCAGTTCAAGTCACAAATTAGCAGTTTAGCTACTAAGTACGTGTTATACCTACCTATTTAATGTTTATCTGTAGTAAACGGCCAAAGCGAGGTCTACAGTTTACAGAGCCATAAGTTTAATGGCTTATTGTTTCGCTTATTTGTTTGTATGTAATTTTTGTAATACATATTTTAAAGTTGAATTGTTGTTATAACTGTTGAAATTATACGATTTTGATTTTAATAAGCTTTTGTAATTTTAAAGTTAATGCTTCATGCCAGTCAATAATGTTGAAGTAAAATATAAAAATCGAGGTATGTCGTATGGCGGACTAAGGAAATGTCAAGAATAAAATTAAATAAGAGTTACGTCATCGCTTCGCGATGAAGTAACCCTAAAAAATCCTAGCAAAGTAGGTATGTATAGGTTAGCGGGGGTAGCATAAGGCACGCCAGTCACCCCAGCCACGCATTTTGTCACAATTTATTTAATGTCATATCATAATGAATGCGCGCTATTTTATGGAGAAACATCATTGAGACGCGAAAGGAGTTGGCAATTAGGCAAAATGACTGCCCCAGACATGTACAAAGACTTCTCAACAGCCAATTAATAGCATTTAAATATTCTCTCATAAATTACTGCGTCTTTTAGTTTGTAGAACTTGAAGGAAATGATTAAATAATTAAGAGTTGTCACTTCATACTCTATGATTCCGCCATTGATTAGTGACTTTTGCCATCGTTAAAAATAACATGCAACATAATTGCCAACTAGCAAAACTGTTGAAAACAGGAGGTTTCCAGAGGAGTGGCTAGATGGCGTTATGTTGCATGTTATTGCAAAATGGTGCTTATTTCTAGCGACGGCAAAGGTCACGGAATCATATTGGAATCACGGAGTATTGAGTAACAACTCTCTTATTTACCTATATATATTTTTTTTTCTTCAAGTTCTACAAACTAAATACAGACGCAGTAAATTAAATTTATGAATGAATATTTAAATGCTATTGGCTGTTGAGAAGTCTTTGTACATGTCTGGGGCAGTCGTCCATATATTGATTTAGCCATCTTCTTTGTCATTTATCTGCGCGACTGAGGTGAGTGGCAAGCCTTATGGTAGCCCCGCAGGTACACATTAACTTGGAATAGTTGAAAATACGTACTCGATCAATTAAATAAAGGGACTGGGCACAGAGACAAGCAAAGCAATGCATACATTTGAGCGAGACGGGTTAAAGACGTGACGTCAGATGGTATATAATCTGAGCGAGATGCAAATAGTAGTGACACTATTGAATGAGTTAAGTATATCACCACGAGCGCGACAAATTGTAGATAAGGAATGGTGGGAAATAAATGACATGACGTATTAAAAGTAAGTACAAGTATAAAATAATTTCAAATAATCGGACGTCTGAAACTTAAAAGTAACTTGAAGCAGAGATTGGATCTCAAAATTGGAAATTTAAATCTCTTTTAGTATAGGTAGGTATAGGTGTATAGTATAGGTACCACTTAATGATCTAGCTACAGAAGTTTTACTTCTAACACGTGTACGGTGCTACACGCGTATTTTTTAATAGCAAGAGACGACTGACGACGAGATTGAAGGTATTGCCGTTTTAGGCACAGACGACGATGGTGCGGAAGCCTTCGTGTGCGAGTCCGACCCGCACTTGACCAATTTTGTATGTTTCTAATTAAAACTCGGAAAAACGGCTTACGGAATTTAAGAAGACTGGCACAGGTAAGTTTATGGCAAGTGCCCGTAGCATGCCGAGCGCGGGGGCAGGTTTTGTCGCGGAAGGTGCGGGACAGAGACATGTGAATGGCGTGCGCTGTCCTTCACTCCCTCGCGCCGCGATACCCCGCGGGGGCTGGTATGCTACGGCTGCTGGATTAGGGCTCCTCACAAATAAATTAGGGGTGCTTTTTTCATGCGTATTTCAGGAAATACTCGGCAAATCGTAATCAATTTCTGGTATATGTAATTTGACTATATAATCTAGGGTTTTCATGTTGGAAAACTCGCTAAGCTCGCCTTTGTACATATTTTTTCTATGTTAAGCTATTTTTACTATCAAGTGAGTACAATAAAGAAATTATGAAATTACGAAAACGTGTTTGGATAAAAAATTCTCGAATAAATCCAAAGTCAACCCCTTTTTCCAATACTTTTTCCTATTATACCGCAGTAGTATTAAATATGATCTTTCTATTAATTGTAATATGTGGGGAATTGTTCTTACTAGCGATTTGAATTGTGAAATGTCATTCCCTGAAATAGCTTATTTTTTATGATTTTTTCCGTTTTGGCGCTTACGTTGATTCAGATTTAGGTGCGAGCGCACAATTGCCATCCCACTCGTTCCTATTCCCGAGTAACATTCGCTTTTCACTTCCGCAATCTTCGTTGACCTTGGTTTGTAATTTTTCATACCTCGCCTTAAGTGAAATGTTGTTTTATCGTATCAAATACAATCCAAAAATACGTAGACGAAGTCGTGGGCACCACTTAGTTTGTACAACTACAACAGTGCATTAACTACACACTTGATTCTCTTCTCCCTAAATCTTTGATTTGGAATATAGGTGCCGGACCTAATTCTAAATCACTTGCACGTGGCAACCCTAAAACACAGCTGCGTAAAAACGTATTTCGCTTT
Source organism: Argyresthia albistria (assembly GCA_963457715.1). Classification (NCBI taxonomy): domain Eukaryota; kingdom Metazoa; phylum Arthropoda; class Insecta; order Lepidoptera; family Argyresthiidae; genus Argyresthia; species Argyresthia albistria. The sequence continues at coordinate 5,037,118 of OY735275.1, read as the reverse complement.
GTTTACGAAAGGTCTAAAATTAATTGGAGTAAATTATAGGGTCGGGTAGCTACTTACAGACTAGTCTCATGGCCTTTGACCAATTTGCCATTCACTACGTGCATTTTGTCTTCATTTGTCATGGTTCCAAGTTAAACTGACATCTGATTTCCCTTTGTTTCATTGGGCGATTGCTGAATCCGCAGATAAACAGTTAGATAACTTTATCCAGAACAAATTCCTCTGAAAGTAATTTTCTGAAGTTAAAAAATGTGGACCTCTTATGCGCCGCGCCGCCTGGGAAACTATTTTATTTATTACAATCAATGTTAATTTCATCACTGTTTCTAACTAAGAGACAGAAAGCGCATTTAAGCGGTACTTTATTTAAGTGGCTGCCTGTGTATTCGGCCATAAGTCATCCTGAGGTGACGTCTACAACACAAGGAGTTCCTGGCACTATCAGTCAGACGTGCTGACCTCGACAGAGGAATGCCAGTAAATAATAAGACGGGGCGATAAGGTGGCAATGCTCGCATGAACTAGTGCGATAAAAAATGTATCTGAATCTTGTACGGCACAGACACTTGAGTCAAACGCAAGTTGACTCATAATTGGGAAACACAATTAGATGCATACGGTATAATATGGACATGTTTATGTACAAAATGCTGCCAATGAATGGCCTCATCGAGGGGCATGCATTCAACCCAAGGAGCACTTATCCAGTGGAGAGCGCATAGATACATTTTCCTTTGAAACACAACTCGCCAATTTACGGCGGCGGGGGACGAGGTAAGAGAGCTGTGATTGGTCAGCCGCTGCGAAACTGTCTGGCGGCCCGTCATCGTACATAGGTTGCGTATGCGAACGTTTGTTGAATACAACAAACGTTTGGCGGGCCGCATTCCCCCGCAGGCGCAGTCAATTGGATATATAGTCTCTGATTCAACCGGATACGAGTAAGAGAGCGATATTCCACCATGCTGGCTCAGTGCGGGTTGGTGGAGGGGTGTCGCTAGTGGCCAACCTGGGCCCGAATTCTACTGTTCACAAGCATACCACAAGCCTGGCACAAACTTGAATACGAGGCATTTGGTATTTTACTAAAACCGGAATCGCAACTCACAAGCGCCAGCCTACTTCGTATTCTACTATCCAAAACGTACTCACGCTGGCGCCAGTTTGACGCCAGCGTAAGTACGTTTTGGATAGTAGAATACGAAGTAGGCTGGCGTCACGCTGGCGCTTGTGAATTGGATTCCGGTTTTAGTAGAATACCAAATGCCTCGTATTCAAGTTTGTGGTATGCTTGTGAACAGTAGAATTCGGGCCCTGACTGCCAGACATTATCTAGTTGCCCATACAGAGATGAAGAAACCTTCATATCTCAATGGCTGCGGCGATGGGCTAGACTCCAGTCACCCAAGGAGTATTGAATGACTCGGGACTGAAAGTGTCGGGCCTAAAATGGGTGCATCTGTGTATTTACCACCGCGTACGGGATAAGGTGTGACGCTATGTATATTTTAGGTACATGTAAAATTGTGACTTGTTGTGGAATGGACCACTGATATTGAAAGTTCAATAAATGCAAATAAATAAATGTAACGTCATGTGTCTGTATCGGCCATTACAATTTGTACTATAGTTTGATATTTCCGGTCTATTTGTGTTATCGTAGTAATTGCTGTTCTATAATGATTATTATGTTTACTGACTAATAAATGCTGCTGACTATAAAAACAAGTGCCGCATTTCTTTATACAATTATTGCTTTTGTTATCTTTTGTACATATCACATAACTTACTGTATTACTGTGGAATAGGTATTTGTAATTTATTTTTATGTCTAGTTTTTAGGGTTCCGTACCAGAAGGGTGCCAAACGGGACCCTATTACTAAGCCTCCGCTGTCCATCTGTCCGTCTGTAACCAGGCTGTATCTCATGAACCGTGGTAGCTAGACAGCTGAAATTTTCACAGATGATGTATTTCTGTTGCCGCTATAACAACAAATACTAAAAGACAGTTATAATAAATGTAAAAGGGGGCTCCCATACAACAGACATATTTTTTTGCCGTTTTTATGGATAATGGTAACGGAACCCTTCGTGCGCGAGTCCGACTCGCACTTGGCTGGTTATTTTCAATATTTTGCATGCGTACCTACATACATGATGATGAATTAATGTAATATGTAGGTACGTCTGTAGAGGTACATGTGCGCTCCACATTCGGGAAATTATGCGAAGTATAATATGATAACTATAATTTTTTGAGCACTTGTCTATGCATTTGGAGTATCTGTGCTATTAGCCCAGCAATTGTTGATATCATGGCTTAAGTTACACATACACTATTACCGTCATAATTAGAAATGACGATAGTTAGGAAACTTAAACGTGAAGATAATAATCGAAACAAACGTAAACTTTAGAAAAAACCGACTTCCACAAACCCTATTTGATTAGATTGAGTTTAATACAAATCCCCTTATCCCCCCCCCCCCCCCTTGGGGAATTAATTTTGTCAAATCCCATATCAGTGCTACCCCACGCTACTAAGGAAGTTTAAGGAACCCCTGTACAAAGTTTCATGGCTAGGTTGGTCCACCGGTTTAGGCTATGCGTTGCCTGCCCGTCAGCCACGCATTGTATTTGTACCTAGTATTGAGCAGATCTGGTGGCCATATGTGGTCTTCATCAGCAGTTCCGCATCACAATATTATGCTTACCATGTGCATTTGCACGAGTTATTATGAAAAACACAAAAATCACTATAGGTCTGCCTATAATATTTGAAGAGTTCCCTGGATTTCTCCAGGATCCCATCATCAGATCCTGACCTGGTGTCAATGGGACCAATGGGAAAGTAAACCCTTTCAAACAAAAAAATAATTTTCAAAATCGGTCCATCCGTTTAGGCGCTATCGGGGTTTAGACATAAAAAAAAAACATCCGGACGAATTGTAAACCTCCTCCTTTAGGAAGTCGGTTAAAAAAGAAAAGTGCAGTTGCTGGATCGTAGAATGCACGGCCTAAGGTTGTCTGTCGTAGAATTGTCTGTCGTGAATGCGAGTCTAAAAACAACCATATGTATAGTTTGACATGTTCCTGAAACTATACTCCGTTATGGCTTCCCATCGTCCACCCAACTGAGTTTCCTTTAGTTCAAGTTAATTACGGATGCCTTAAAATTATGCCTAATAGCCGGAAGGGCAGGTCACGATTTCGTTTTTTATTATCATGAAAAACTTAATTACAACTCAAGGAAATGAATATTTACGATATAATAATTGCAGTATCATATCGGAACAGCAACGTATCTTCGCCATTGCAGTCTTGATAAATTATTTGCAGAATGTATTATATCTGATACTGATTAACTGAGTGTGATTAATTAATCTATTGGTTTTCGTGAGTAAACAGTAATCTATGATATCCATCAGTGGCTTAGTATACGTTTGCAACTAATAAATAACACTTGCATGAGAGAATAATGCATGCTGTCTGTGTGCCAACTATATGTTGTCCAAAGCTATGTAAAATAATGTCAAACTATATCGAGACGAGATACACTACTAGAAATGCATAACAAGTCAACAAAACTAACGAACTAAAGCGTCTATTTCAGTTTGTCTAGTATCACTAAATCCCAGAATATCACGAATATAAATACATATATACGACGCTCACAGTTAGTTCTAGGCGCTCAGAGTCTAGTCTTGACTCTTTTCACTGGACCAGGCTCTAAACTTTAGTGGTAATAGATTCGCAGCAGGTAAATAAATCCTTTATATGCATGACACATTCAATAAAACACAGTAAAATGCGGTAGTCATATGTTTACTCTAAATGCTAGGGAAATACGTGATTCATATAATTCCGCTGGACCAATCGGTTGATTTCATGCAGGAAATACACTTGTGACTTATCTATGTAGTAATTATTCACTTCCGCCGCGGGATTTCTAAGTACTGGAGGTTGGATATTAAACTTCTACGTCACGGCGCGGCGAGTATTTATAAATGAATCGCATTATGATGATATGGCGAGTGCGTTGTTATCAAAAGATAGTATAAGATATTTTCTCATTAGGCATGATTTTACATGATGTTCTCTGGCCCCCACAATACGTGTTAAATATGTAAAAACATTATTCTAAACATAATTGTCTATAAACACACGTTCATATAAGAATAAGAGTTCTTATCTAATAAGTATGCCCGCCCACTTGTCTATCTGTTTGAGTTTCTCGATCTAAATTTATTTCTTGTATTTTTGTGGATATCTGTTATTGTATTGGCTTTCATTCTGTATCTTTGCTCTTTGTAATTTGTTTATCTATGTGCTGTTGATGTCCCAAATAAAATAAAATGTGTATAATTTAACAAACTGTATATTTTCAAGTAAAATGGAAGCGCCATTTATGTGATACAGAAACTCGTAATGTAATTCGAGGACGACGCTCGGTGGCCCCAGGCGCTCATATAGCAGTGTTGTTGACCCAGTTAACATCTTCAGCTTAACCCATGTTACAAGCATCAAGGTATAACGGTCCAGTCCTGTCCCTGTCATATCCACACTGCGTCATAATTCAGTTGCCCTAACTTAGTCCACCGTTGTAAGTGGCAACTGGATTACGCCGTAGTGTTATTTGGACACTGGACCTCTTTACTTGTACTGTACACTGCAGAAGGTGAGAATTGAGAAATGATTTTGTATGAGTGCAAAGAACCGGCCATTGGGTAAGAGTACACTACCCTGACGAAACTTACATAGACACGTCTCACCCTTCATCGATATTTATACAGAAGCATAACCAATGCATTCAAAGGTCTCGCTTTCTACTGTGTATGTTTGTTTGTACCATGGCTCAACCAAACTGGGCCAAGACAACGGTCCGTTTGGTCCTCATTCAGCCTGTCCGAATCATTAACCCGCACACCCACATTCGGAATAAATTACTGTCCCACAAACGAATGTTGGCCCAATCAATCCGTCATTATAATCGCAATAACGTGGGAACAAAAAATCACCACCCACATGACGCGTCGTCGTGAAATAGACGCGCGAAAAAATAAAACAATGACGGGCCATAACGGCCCGGTGGGCATTGTCGTTTGGTCGGGTCGGGGTCGGGTGCGAATGTTCCTGCCTCGCTCGATACATGACAATGAAGTGAATTGTGAATGATGAAGAGTTACTGATATTGCCCCAAGTACAAGAGTAAGATGATAAAATGATTCCACAGTCACGTTTAGCAAAATATGAGTAGCCAGGTGTCAATTGTCAAATGATACAGTAAGTAACAATGACAATTTGTTACTGATACATGTACATTTTGATCATCGTCATCATAACTCTCTGATTCCTGACCGTAGGTACATGATCTTGCAATTCATAAATTCTTTAAGGTCGGTGGTTTCAGTGTCTAATTAATAACCGTTCAAGTGCGTTGTATCTCGTGGGGTGACAACTTTAACGGCCCGTCTCCGGTCCGAATTTGCGGGCAACACCAATATGTGTCAACCTTTGTGTTTGTGCTGTACCTTGTTGAGCTGTGTAACTGGTCCACTCTCGAATTCGGCGGGTCGATGAACCTCGCAGTTTGCGTGCAGTTGAGGCCAAAACAGCTATTTCGTTGCAAAGTTAAAGGACGTCGTCGTAAACAAAGGGTTCCGTAATGAGATATTTGTGGTTATTTCCACAATTATAGTTCAACAATGTAATTAGTAATCATCTTCTACTTTTTCATCCGAGAGTTTTGGTGCCTGCACCTGGCCCACTTGAGCCATTTGCTGCACTCTAATTGAGCCATCCTAGCTCCCGCACCAGCAGGAGTAGGAAGCCAGTGTGTTCGAAGAGGTGTATATAAACACCCCTTTTAACAGAGGGTTGAAGTGGCAGAAAGATAGAGAACAACACAGACGGAACCCCAAAACGATGTCCTTTATTTCAAACTGCACGAAATTAAAGCACCTCGAGTGCAGAAGTCACCTTTTACCACTTTACATAAACGGTACAACCTTTTAAAGCAGCCACATCCTGCGCCAGTCCGAAACCAGTTCTGTTCATAGCAGGAACCAGTTGCTCGAAACTGCGGTAATCCAAATCGCCGTTTTTAAGACTTTGGAGCAATTAAAAAGTTACCGGAAGTCGAGTCGTGTTGCAATCGTGTAATGAACGGACAGTGATAATAAAGTGAAAATCAGCGGCCGTCGTCTTGAAAGATTTAATTAACTCTTTACGGTAGCTGTAGGAAATAAATTTCGAATTTCGACTCTTTGAAATATGATACGCCGATGAAACGGGTGCTGCTGATTGAAATCTGAGTGCAATAATTTAGTTTTATATGGAAATGCTTAAATTGGTTGGAATGATATTGCCAGTGTCTTGGAGCGAACAGGTTATAGGAAACATTAAGAAAAAATCAAGCAATCAATAGAGATACAATAAAGTCCTATTCACGTAGAAAATGGGGGCAGACAGCTGTGCTAGCCTGCTTGCTGGCCAGTGCCAATTTTGTTGTTTGAGAAACATCCGCAAATGAAATTTTGAATTCTAAATGTTGCAAACAAAATCTCTGCTTTCTAACTCACAAATAAGAGAAGAAATAAAATAAAAAAGCACCGCGTCCATACGTCATTGATTCTCCAATCAATGGTCTCTCAACCGAAGTAACTAACGGTCATTCCAATTCGTTAGATTTGTGAATAAGGATACTTACCCCAAAGTCGTTGGCACCGAGACCGGCGCGGCGGCGCACGCGCTCGCAGTATTGCGCAACAATGCGAATATCCGCGCAGGGTCAACGCACCGGACCTTTGGAACTGCGCTTGCGATGCGCAGGTTACTATTTCTGTGATAAACGCGTGTGTAGTCTAGTCAAGAGTCCTGGGATGTCCTGGATGGTCGGACTTAAATCATGATTACATAGAGAAAATCTAAGGGCCATTTGCACCAAAAACATTTAGCGATTAGCGTTCTAATTCTATTTAGCAGCTGTCAAAATGTATGAAATGTGTTAAACTTAATTGTGATTAAGGCGCTAATCACAATTAGTGTTTTTGGTGCAAATGGACCTATATCTCGGAAAATGACGAATGTGTTTCATCAAAGACCTGGTTTATGACTCTAATCTAATTTATACATTTTAATTTAACATAAAACACTGCGGCCTAGATCATCACCGCAAGCATCGTTATTGAAAGACAAACGTTAGATGTTTAGGTTACTGACCTCAGTTTCTAGGAACACGCTTCAGTTAGTGTCGTCGATCTTCTCATAATATTTAGCAGAATCATTTCACGGTTCACCGATATTGGCATATTTAAGACAATCAAATGTCTTCAACCTCACCCGACCGTTTGATTGAGGTAATCGTCTCATGACAGGTCGTTGCCACAAACTTGTATAAGGTCAAAGGACCTGATGACGGCACGCGATTGAAAAACTCTAATGAGCAACAAATTGGGTCTAATGGATAAGTGGAGTTAGGTTTTTGGGGTAAACGAAAGTGACACGAACGAAAGAGATAAGTGGGTCCGATAACAAGGTGAAACGTCTCGTCTGAATCTTGGTCTGGAGTTCAAAGTTTAGGACAAATGATATAATTCGTCCTTCACCTCTACGGATTCACCAAAGGTCTCTCATCTCAGTGTTTTGATAATACGATGGCAAAAGGGAACCGCTTAAGAAATGCGGTTAAATCACGGAAACAAACGCCATTCAGGTGGTTCCCAAGATATTTGAAATTATTCTTCGATTTTAGTACTTTTACTTACACACCAACCTTCTTTAGCATAAATAAGGTAAAATAAGTTCTGTGTACTTTACTGCGCTCGTAAAACGCGGACTCGTGGCTTGCGCCAGGAGAAGCCCTTTTGTTTGTGGACCTTGCCTCCAGAACCTTGCGCGTGGGAGTAAGATGTCTCATGGTCGGTCGTTGCTACCGACTATCGAGGTTAAAGGACCAGGACAATTGGTCAATTCCTGTCTGTACTTGAAAGGGTGTCCGAGATGACCATCAAGAAGAAGAAAGTGTGTTGATATTAAAATGTTTCGAGATTATTTTTCTACATTATTGTTTTTAACTTGCATTTCCCCACTGTTAGGCAAAGCCTTTCGTACACTCTTCCACTCTTCACGAACCTGGGCTATTCCTCACCAGATCTTGTCGTGCTACTACAACTCACAAATATTTATAAATCCATTTGGTATTGAAGTATTTTGATGTCATGCGCTGGTTTCGCTTGACCTAGCCTAGTTTTAGATGCTTTATGTCACGGAAACTAAACTCCATTGCCATCATTATATGTAACAAAAGAACAACCAGTAACTGTTGTCCATAGACAAGCATCATCATCAACAACAAACAAAACAGGAAGTTCAAACATCCAAATATCAAACAAAGAGATGGACTTATTGATAAGTTGATTTTCTATTTTGAGCATTTTTCCAACTGAATGCTGCAATTTCTATTTTTATTTCTGTTTGAATGGAGAGTTAATTTCAAAGTAAGTAGGTTCAGGTGTAAATGGAGGCATGTAAATGGAGAAATCATGGAGTCATCACTTCATTATAAGATTAACTAAAAAACCATAAAACTATACCGATAAGTGGTAAACACCAAAAAAGAAAGTTAACTAAGAAATGTTTAATACGCGACGACTGTTCCAACTCATTATGGCGGGCGGGCGGGACGTCGTAAACCAATAAAATAGAAAGAGGGCAAATAAAAACACAAGTTTTATTAAACCTTGACGTATCAATGACTGTTTTCAATTCCCACAGTCTTGACAGAAGCACTACTCGTACGAGTTAAGTAGACACCTCGGATGATGACGCCAATGCGCCGCTCTAAAGTTATTGCATTCCTGCAAGGTGACTACATAAGTCGTTCGGGTTATAGCATGTGTATGCACTCCCCCTGTCATCTAAACGATGCGTTTTTGTATCTTTTTTGTGTGGCAACGATCAAAGCACTCTCTACGTATAACCATTCGTTTTTATTAAAGGAAAAGTTGGACATGCCCGTCGAAATATTAATAAACGTAGAAGAGTTGTGTTGTACAGTCGCGATCTCGTCCTGTTACCCTCTGAGATTTGTACAGTCCTTATAGCGTCACGCCTTTTCGCATTCGATCGCATTACGTTTCGGTATGATGATTGTGGCTGTACACGGAAAAGTGCCGAGCAAAATATTTTGTGCTTGAGGCGTATTAATCCTAAAGGGGAAAAAACGGCTGATGTCGTCGAATAACGGGACGAAAGACGTGTCATTGAAATACTAAACAAGAAGAAAGAAACGCCTTGACATACGCGTTGTTGCCATCAACATTAGGATAATGTCCATGTCGAATTACATAGGAATTGTCCCCTTGACCTCCTGTCCTAAACTTGAGTATCATTAGCACCAATGACAACGCTCTTGCACACAGCCCGTAAGTCTGTCTATTTTGGTTTCAGGCAAGTTTGACGATTCTGTAGATAAGATGTGCTGTAAACTCTTAGTTCAAAGATTGTGAATTTGTTGTGTGCCCCTTGGTGGGGACATTAATGGGCTAAAACTTTTTACTTATATCTTACTAAAACTAAAGCTTCTACTCTGACCTTCAGATTTAAGAAGTTTTCAAGGAAATTCTTAAATATTGTACTTTATCGATATTCTGTAGCTTGGTAGTATCCGGAGTAGGTTAAGGGCCTATATCGAGAAATCACGATAAGCCCTATGTACAGATCAATCATAATTTTTTAATGTTACTACATTGATAGAGGGTCAGTTTTGCAAATATTAACATAGACGGTCATCTTTATGATTTTCTACCTCGTGAGTCCAATATGCCTGTATAACAGAAAGATGTCGTATCGGGTCAGTCGGGTTCGAAACCCGGCTGGGGATAAAAGAACAACCCAGGTCTTGGGTGTTTACATGTTTGTGATTATATTAGCGATGTACTGCCTAACTACAAATACTCACAAATAGCTTTTAATCTGTTTATCCAGACAGCCAGAAGCCTCACGGTTCCGTGCCATTTATCAGGTCAACCGCATTTGTATCTCAGTAGGTCTCTAGGTCAGACCTCAACATTTCAACTCGGATGGAGAACAGATTCTCTTGTCACCATTTACTTTCCATTACTCATCAAGTAGCAAAAAACTGCGAGTACTGTTACCGTAATTACAGTTAACTATTGAAGCCTCTATGACGCATGCAAAAAGAGCGGACACGTGGTGCGTGGGCGCCTATGTTAAACTAGACGCAGACAGGTCAAAACCATGCGAGTACAATACCACGTGAAGCCTGCCGGCCATTGCCCCTTTGGGGAAACTCATACTGCCATATCATGCATGACCTATGCAAAAGATATTGTACTGAACATTTGAATCCTGCATGCATGCATGGCTGAAAACAAACCGGTTATGATCTATAAATCCAAGTTTCATGGGACTTCCTTCACTTGGCAGAGGACACTGTTTGTATGCTGAACCCTAATTAATTCCGCACCGTGGTCACAGATTACTAAATATGCCGTGGTCGAGACCAAATTATAAGCTTCCTCTTAACAGCAATGTCAATGTAATTCGGACAATCTCGCTGTCCATTGGTGCTTTATTACTTCCTCGTGCCAGAACAATGTTTGTTTAGCCAACAATGAATGACGGGCTGGTTTTATTAGGGCATTTCGTGAGATTCGCGTATGCGTGTTAGTTCGGGTTACTGGCCGCGTGACGTCATAATGATAGGTATGGAGGGTAAAATGGGTCAGTAGAATCGTACATTACTAGTCGTATTGAGGTTTACAGTTAATTTTGTTCTGTGATTTATGCTATCACGCACGGTAGCTCGGGGGTTTAGTCCATTGACATTTCATACGTATGCACCACGTTAACATGAGAATGGAGCGGGGCGCCACTATCTACGCCAACTGAACAGCAAAGAGTTTCATTGACCTGAAATTCACTACAACAACTGACAACCGAAGTGACGCTTTCATAGTGACTTCATTAGTGCTGCTTCGTCCGTTATCTTGTTATCGGGTGGCTCTGTATGCTAAATATTATATTATTTTTTACTAATGTCTGGTGGTCAGAATTTATAGGTGGGTATATAACATAGCATATGCTAATAAAATACAGTTACACCCTTTGTCTTTAAACTTCGGTCACTCTAGGTCCCAGTAATTTTAAAAAGTGGTTTGCATTAAAATTATGTTGAATCTTCTCAGAAATATGTCTGCGCTGCAGTTGAAAATTATAATGAGTGGGCATTGATCGATGGGTGTTTCGGTTCGAATTCGTGGAATCGATTGAGTCATGGTAAGGATAAAAGATTTACAATCGACCGGAAATCTTATTAAAACTGTTTGGAGAATCTCCAACCAAGATCCTTTCAAAATAATTCAACATCCTCCAACAATAATCCAAAATCCTTAAAAAATCATCCAACAATCTCCAACATTGATTTAAGAGACTTTACAACAATGGTATCGCCATTACGATCGTGATCGTAATTTTATAATGTCACTAGAAATTACAGCTCGTGTCAAATAATTGTGCTTCGATGTTATGGAATATCCTTCAAACGTCAATCTTAATGTTGAAGATAGACAATGAGGCCGCTTCCCCTTAATAGTTGTTTACTTAGTTAACAGAGTCACACTAAGGAAAATTGAATTAACAATTTCTTCTGTATCTTTTCAGGTAAACCACAAAGACACAATAACACCATTCCAGCTAAGACAAACATAAACTATATATATAGTACAGTCACGTCCAGGTCGAGTTATACCAATGCCTGCAGATAGATACTATCGTTGTCCATCTGAGTCCCCCAAATATTATTATATTATAACAAGCTGACTGTCCGTTTTTAGGGTTCCGTACCCGAAGGGTGCCAAACGGGACCCTATTACTGAGACTTCGCTGTCCGTCCGTCCGTCCGTCCGTCCGTCCGTCCGTCTGTCACCGGGTCCGCCTGCACGAACCGTAATAGCTAGAAAGCTGAAATTTTCACAGAATGTGTATATCTGTTGCCGCACCAACCACAAATACTGAAATACGAGAGATATTACAAATTGAAAGTGGTCTCGGTACAAGATACGTCTTCACAACACGCTTGAAAAGTTTATACCAAGGCCATTTTGTTTTGGTAGGTAAGCCTTCTTTTAATGAAACTAAATTTAAATGATATGGCAATGTCGTCCCCGGACTTCTACAAAGACTTTAAATATTAATTGAGGAATTACCACGTCTCTATTTATTATGTAGAACTTTTAGAAAATAATTATAAAATTAATAGTTTTTAATTACTTTTGTTTTCATACAAATCTCAGAGCTCAGAAATTATTTTTTTCCTTTTGGCCACTTCAAGTTTGGCTGCCAGTGATGTTTTAATTAAATACTCTTTGGTGCGTTGAAATGATGTTTTGCAGTCTGCATGACATTGACATAATGAGTGAGTGAACCTCATTTTACGGAAACTGTAGATGGGTGTCTCACGTTTTCCAGTAGGAGTAGGTTGTAGACAGTGCTGCTTACGGCGGCGTTTAGTAGGTACTAAAGGCCCTAAAAGCGCGGCAAGCTTTGAATCAATTCAAATGTTATTTTTCAACTAGCTACAAAGTTATTCTGACATAAGATGATAATTTGAACAAAACTTTCTGGGTATTTCATGAAAAATACAGTTACAGATCACACATATACAGGGTGGAACAAACGAATGGGCCCTGGAGGGAAAGTACCTTAAAATCTCAAGATATCCGTCCGTCCGTCCGTCTGTCTGTCACCAGGCCGTATCTTATGAACCGTGGTAGCTAGACAGTTGATATTTTCACAGATGACGTATTTCTGTTCCCGCTATAACAACAAATACTAAAAACAAAATAAATTTAATATAAAGGGGGCTCCCATACAATTAACGTGTTTTTTTGCGGTTTTTATAACCGACTTCCCAAAGGAGGAGGTTTACAATTCGTCCGGATGTTTGTTTTTTTTTATTTTTTTTTATGTATGTGCCTCGATAGCGCCTAAACGGATGGACCGATTTGGAAAATTAGACCTATAGTGATTGTTGTGTTTTTCATAATAACTCGTGCAAATGCACATGGTAAGCATAATATTGTGATGCGGAACTGCTGATGAAGACCAATATGGCCACCAGAACTGCTCAATACTAGGTACAAATACAATGCGTGGCTGACGGGCAGGCAACGCATAGCCTAAACCGGTGGACCTAGAGCCATGAAACTTTGTACAGGGGTTCCTTAGTAGCGTGGGGTAGCACTGATATGGGATTTGACAAAATTTATTCCCCTGGGGGGGGGGGGGGATAAGGGGTTACAGTTTGTATTAAACTCAATCTAATCAAATAGGGTTTGTGGAAGTCGGTTTTTTCTAAAGTTTACTTTTTGTTCCAATTATATAGATAATGGTACGGAACCCTTCGTGCGCGAGTCTGACTCGCACTTGGCCGGTTTTATTGTAAATTTTGTACTGGTTTTACGTTACCCGACATTATCTTGGAGTGATAAGGAGATATAGAACCACCGAATTGAGTGACGTATACGCGAGGAGGCCGATACTCAGCAATGAGTTCCCAACTGCCTGATGATGATGAAAATTCCAAAAGCCACTGATTATTCTCTAGACACTATTGATATTGAAAAAGCGTTATTAATAAAATCGTTGTTATTTTTTTATGGTTTATGTTTAGATTCTATTGTTTTCTCTACGTTCGCAAGTTTACGTGTAGTGTAAGTATGTTTGCAATGACGATGACTTCACTGACCTACATGTGAGCATGGGGTCGTCAGCCGTCGCGCATCATCGCTGACTAGATGAGTTCATGCGCGCGCGCACCCGGGCCACAGTGAAACTGCGACTTATTGGGTTTACGCAGACAGTTTGCAAAATCGGATTTCGCAATCAGACTACTGACAAGAGTCAAGGCATTCACATTTTATGATAGACTCAAAATTGAATGCTACTAGGTAAATGTCTTAGTTAGAATTATGATTTTTGCGTTTCCCAATGTGAAAAAAGTCTTGATTTTGGGTCATGCCTGAAATACTTCAAAATTGTGGTTCAAATTGATATTTAAAAGCTTACTTTACTGTAACATTTTTTCATTCGTGATTCAAATCCGACTCCGTTCAGAATTCAGATACATCACCATACATGTCAATCATTTTCAATCGAATACTCGTGAACTTTATTTGAACGTTGCAGCAAAATAACCGTAGCAGCGCTATAGTGCCCCATGATGCTTGATCGATGTCCGTAATTTACTTGTACGTAAAATTGTTGAAGTTAACTATTTTCAACGGTTATTTTTAAATGATGTTCATTATTTCATTAGTATTTGACAAATGATTGTACCTATGTCATGTTTTTATTATTGGAACACAAATCATCAAATCTTGTAGTTAAAAGCCCTGGGAAATACAATATGTGTGCACTCTTAGTCGAATAATCAATATGCCATGGGGTGGCATTTCGGTAAGAAGAAATCACTGGATGATGGGTATAAAAATCAGTATCATTGACTCGATTATCTCACGAGAGTCATCGTTTAATGTTTAGTGTAAACTCGTCTTTATTTAAGTTTTCTCCATGTTTTTCCTTGTACAATTTGAAGTACTTCAAAACAGTCGCAATTTCAATGAAAATGTGCTCTGATATCGGCGAACATTCGTCCGAAATAGTTATTTATCCAACAAGTGAGGAAAGTTCGTTTTTCCTATGAGTTTTGATTTTGAGTCTTGAGCGAACGAAGGATTGAAAAATAGAATCACGAGCGCAGCGAGTGATTATAAAATTCAATCCTGAGTAAGCGAAAGACTCAACAAAACGAATAGCAAATGAACTTGCTCACATGTTGCATACAAAACTTTTCACCACTCCCAGCAAGAAAGTATTCAGTCACCATAGGTAAATAAATTAAATAGTCACAAAGCAAATCAAAATAATTCTTTATTATAATTTTTAAAATATCTTTAAAACTTAACATAAAAATCAGGCAAGGTTAGTTTCTGAACGGGATCATTACTTTCCTCACTGTTCAAACAGTGAGGAAAAACTAACTTTCCTCACTGTTTTCGTAGAGGAAAGACACTTTTTTCGTGCGGGAGTGGTGAAATATTAATTTTATTGCGATCCGGATTGATGTCACAGATACAAAATCGAGGTACTGATATCAGGTTCTCAATTTGACACAAGAAGATTGTCTTGTTTACACAGTAGGTACACATATCTTATGTAATAAAGTATTGTGCATATGTACACCTAGATAAGCCGAGATAAGAGTGAAATGTGAGTATGTGGATGTTGACCTAAACTGTTATCAACCACTTTATAAGTAGGTCAGCTTTCGGGTGGCTACTACCACTTGGTATTTTAGTATGAAATTGATAAATTAAAGTTGGTTGTATACGCACTGACTGCTGTGCAAAGAAAGTGGCTATGATACTGAAATTTTTCGTTAATTTCACTAGCGAGAGACAGTGTTCAAGTTTAAATGGCACGTTTTTGTAGTTGTTGATGCTTTGATAGATTATAAAATCTGAACTGTATCCTGTCTGTTTATCCCTGTCCCTGTGGCCCTGGAGTGCCGTAACGCCCGAGCGACGACGTAGAGACAACGATTTGTCTGTTTTGTTTTCGCTGTTATGCCGGTTCCCAACAGATGGGTCTGTGCTATTCCCACACCGCGATGTAGAGGTTTGCTCGCCGTCTAACAGCCTGTTGGTCTGGTATGAATGAATTGTCTCTTTGTCCCTGAAAATTGTCGTAAAATTCAGTTGCAATGGCAGAAATTACTCATAGTCTTTAAGTACCCGTCAAAACTTTTGAGTTGGCAGACTTGCATTAGTGCACTTTGGTTTTGTATCCTTCAGTGGCTTAGATCTGAGATATAAAATATTCCTTTCAACTTACAATTCATTCGTTGATGCCGACTTTTTACAACAGGTAGGGTCCTTAATATTACTGGTAGTATAACAAATGTGGTTTTATTTACACACTCTGCCCAATATAATAAGCAGTAGGCTAATAATACTTATTATTCTGCCCTGTGTGTATAAGTTACCATATGGTGAAGTACTTAGCTAGTTAAAGAGATGCAATGGCAAAGGTCATTGGCCGCCGGAAGTAACGCGTGTGTTGCATGCATCACATAAAATAGACAATGCCATACATTATGTACATTTTGAGTGGAGGGCTATCAGTGGAGTCACTAGCATAGCACACACAACTAAGTACTTGTTGTATAGTATGTTTGTCAAGGAACCGTGTTGCCTAACAACATAATGGCCCAACGAAGAAACACTCATTAGATGTTACAATACTCATCATAGGAATGCCAATCGTATCCAGTGACATCCGGTCGACTTGATTATATCGTCGGACCATATCGCATCGGGTAGGTGATATGCCCCCTGGTCGTGTCGCTCGAAAACCGCTGAAAACGATAAATTTTCATCTCACTTTTACGACTCTTTAACCCGATTGAAGGCCGATAATACATCAGTATTGAACACGAGCCTGACCCGCCGGTGACCGATATTTCGGCCGGTGCCAATCATTGAACTAGCTAGAGTCTAGCTGCTAGACCATCCATTAGGCGGAATTAAATACCAATCCTCGTACACGGGTACTGTGGTGTGTATAGTTCCTGGTAATCAACGATTTTTAGGGTTCCGATCCTTGAAATAAAAAAAAGGAACCCTTATAGGATCACTTTGTTGTCCGTCCGTCCGTTTGCCCGTCTGTCCGTCTGCCTGTCTGTTTGTGTGTTACGACCTTTATATCGAGAACGCGTGGACGTATTAAGCTGAAATTTATATCAATTATTCAAGTCTGCTGCTGTAAAATTGTTCGATTTTCATGTAAACGCAATGGACCCAAAACCTATAGGGTACTTCCCGTAGGCCTACAATTATACAATTTTGCACAAAGCAAGGTCTTATAGCACAAGTAAAGGGAAAAATCTGAAAACTGGGAATTTATATCTTTCTGCAAAACTTTGTTATTTTGTTTACATGAATGACATCATACTTTTTTTATGTATAGACCTAATTACACTAGTTTCGCTCTCCAAGTGTGATCGGAACCCTTGGTCCGCGAGTCCTACTCGCACTTAACCGTTTATTTTTATTGATCTAGTTCTTTGTAACTATCTATGTAGAAACGCGTCTAAAGGATAAGGATTCTTTCTCTGCAAATCGTTGTTTGTCTAAGCCATTGAATTGAAAGCATTAATTAAACTCGCAATGTCATATAGATTTATCATTATTCTCAACTGAAAAGTAAAACTTTTTACATAATTCCCGCACTCTTCATCATGGAGATATTGAGTTTTCATCTGAAACCAAAACAAGATGCCTATAATTTTGATTTAATACACTTTCCTACAGCGTCAATTTAATGACAATTAGATACTTATAACTGGATGACTTCGAGTTTCGCATTTTCCACTAGTTGAATGAAACAATAATTAGCCTAGATGGGCAATTGTTCCTCCGTCCGTCTGTCTGTTCAGCAATCAGGACAAAACCATCAATATTTTAATGGGCTATATTCCTTTCTTTGCTTTCGAAGCCGTTTTGTGTGACGATTGTTTGCTTTCGAAGCCGTTTTGTGTGACGATTCTAATGAGTACTCGCTGTGTATGTCGTTAGTCAAGCAATATTATAATTGTATTTATGTGTAGGACCTATTAAAGGTTGGGGTGTCTGTCAGGTGATGTTCTTCCTTCCTTCTTTCCTTTTTAGGACGTGGTCCTAGGATCCTTGGTTTTTAGGGTTCCGTACCCGAGGGTGCCAAACGGGACCCTATTACTGAGACTTCGCTGGCCATCCGTCCGTCCGTCTGTCTGTCTGTCACCAGGATGTATCTCATGAACCGTGGTAGCGAGACAGTTGAAATTTTCACGGATGTATTTGTGTTGGTGCTATAACAACAAATACTAAAAAACAAAAGAAATTTAATAATAAGGGGGGCTCCCATACAACTAACGTGTTTTTTTTTTTGCGGTTTTTTATAGTACGGAACCCTTCGTGCGCGAGTCTGACCCGCACTTGGCCGGTTATTGACAATACCGAAAAATTACGCATGCAATCATTTTGATTTTGATATCTTACTTTGGTATCTACTAGTATTAATTTTCTACAAAATCTTTTTATCTGAGGGATCTCCAAAGAAAAATAAAATAAACTTCATAAGTTCCCACATAAACCTAACTGTGAATTTATATCTCTTCATATCCTCCATTTCAGGCAGGACACATAAAACAGTTTATCATACAGAAACGAGACTTTTTGAACTCCACCGAGTTTGGTGACCTCGGGTCAACGGCCTGGTGTTTCTAGATTTGGTCTAGACATGTCCGTAAATAATCTTCCTGCAGGGTGTCCGTGACTACGTCATGCTACAGTTTGATGATGCCTTAATAGGCTTGACCGATCGGCATTTCGGTGCAATGTAGAGTGGGACAACAACGGTGATGGAAAACATCGCGAGGAAACCTTTATACTGCGGCTATGGACTACCGATCTATCACGCAAAATAGTGTATGGAATATTTGGGCAAACGTGGGTTCTCTCTCTCTATCTCTCTCTCTCTCTCTCTCTCTCTCTCTCTCTCTCTACCACCCCGTATATGAAAGAAAAGGCAACGTTACGCTAAAAATAATTATACCATATAGAGCTGAGGGACCACAACAAGAACTGGTGGGAATCGGCCCAGGAGCGCGATGCATGGAAACGGGGAAGAGAGGCCTTTGCCCAGCAGTGGGATGCTATAGGCTAAAAATAATAATAATGTAAGCTTTAAAATCATACAAGAAAGTCACAGCAACGTTGAACAATACAAACATTTATGTGCACTAAAGAATATGAAAATAATATCTATTACCGAAATCTACTTTAGTCCGTATTTACGAACGTCAGACCTTGCAAGTTGCAGCACATGCAGCCCCAGCCACCGACGAAGGATCTATCGATGAACCAGGTTCACTGGCCATTGATCGATGACCGATGGCATCGGTCGGTGAAACATGCCCGATTGTCGGTAACGGTAGGTCGGGCGGCGAGATGCGATTTGCTTGCTACAGGTGTACGAGGTTCGGATTTTGAAATTCGTAATTTCTTTCTTTCACACAAATATTGAGTAAACAGAAGTTCCTAACAATTGTGAACAAAGTTCCCTGATAACAGATCTCGTGGATTTACGATTACAGACTTACAGATTTCAAATATGTTCGTGTATTTACCAGGATATTGTCGTGATAGGTTTTATTGGTAGTATGTTCACCAAGTCAAATACGTAAATAATTAACACAAGAATGTATATAAAGTGATAGTTCTCATCCTAACGAGTGAAACCTAACCTAGATATTTTGTCATAGTTTATTTTGCATTTTTTCGTTTCCTGTTGAGTCTGAATTTACTTTTTCTGAACTAAAAAACCAACTAGAATAGGTATGAAATATAGAGCTTGTCACATTCACAGATACAAGTCAGGACTTTTCCTTTACTGGGTGCCAATGTTTTATTTTGCAAAAGTATAGCAATATCATGCAATGTTATCGTCGCATGGCTGTACTGGTACCCATAAGCATAAGTTTCCTTTTGGTTGTTCAGTACAGGTAGGTCCACAATGTTCAGTACAGGTAGGTCCACAATGCGATGAACACCGCATTGTGGACCGTTAACGGTTTGTTATGGTTTTCTCACGGCTTTCGGAATATTGAGTGACTAGGTAGATGCCTCTAGCCTAGACTCTAGTCTGGCTAGATTATTATTTGTTTAAAAAAAATCTCATTACTATTACATCGGTAATGGTAATTCTGTTATGTATGTGAAAGCGAAAATAGCTTGTAGGTCATTAAAAACTTTAATTAAGGGTTTTAGTTGTTTTAGTTTTCACTTTCATCCCATTAAGTATATGGTCGTAATTTAATCATAATTATAATCATAGACATAATGTTCTCGAATTGACTAGTTAACTAAACTATTATTATTATTATGAGCCTGTAATATCCCACTGCTGGGCAAAGGCCTCTCTCCCCCTCTTCCACTCCATTCCAACTAAACTATTACTGAATAATTATTTTAAGCAATTAATTGGTGAGTACATTACGAGTACCTAGTTAGTCACATATTACAAAGAAACAGAATATTCCCAGAATTGCTCTGCTTTGAAGTTAAAATAACCGGCCAAGTGCGAGTCGGACTCGCGCACGAAGGGTTCCGTACCATTATCTATAAAAAACCGCAAAAAAAATAACATTTTGTATGGGAGCCCCCCCTAAATATTAATTTAATTTTAATTTAATTATTTATTTTTTAAGTAAATAATATACTCAATATATTGTGAACATTTTAAGCGTCTACCTGCTACCATTATCAATATCGAGCAAAAATGAGCAAAAAAATCACTTTTGTTGTATGGGAGCCCCACTTAATATTAAATTTCTTTTGATTTTTAGTATTTGTTGTTATAGCGGCAACAGAAATACATCATCTGTGAAAATTTCAACTGTCTAGCTACCACGGTTCATGAGATACAGCCTGGTGACAGACGGACGGACGGACAGACGGACAGCGAAGTCTCAGTAATAGGGTCCCGTTTGGCACCCTTCGGGTACGGAACCCTAAAAAATGTGTTAAATGTTTTATTTCTTTTTACTTACAAAGGGTAGTATGTATTTTTTGTTATTTTTGTATGATGTCCCTAATGAGGTTATTTCTCTTTGTTTCAGGTAAATTTCTTCTTTGAACTTTTGTATCAGACGAGGCGAACAAACGTTTCGTATAACCCGACCACTTCGCATGTAGAGCGTGCGTCACGCCAGGCAAGTTAATAACAGTGATATTGAAATGATAATCTTAGCATGCAGACAAGATGTGCAGTGTAGTATAAATCGGATTTGCTGAGTCGGGCGGCTTATTAAATAATTATTGCTGGTCCAGCTATATCCGATTTTAATGTACCAGGCTTGTATATATCACGACCGGGCCCTGTAGAATGTACCGCGAGAGAGAAGCGTTTGTCGCGTATTTTCAACCGACTTCAAAAAAAGGAGGAGGTTCTCAATTCGACCCGTATGTTTTTTTTTTTTTTTTTTTCTATGTTTGTTACGCGGTAGCTCCGCCAATTATGAACCGATTTGAACAAATCTTTTTTCGGCGTATAGTTAATACCTCAAGGGTGGTCCCATTGACACCAGGTCAGGATCTGATGATGGGATCCTGGAGAAATCGAGGGAACTCTTCAAATATTATAGGCAGACCTATAGTGATTTTTGTGTTTTTCATAATAACTCGTGCAAATGCACATGGTAAGCATAATATTGTGATGCGGAACTGCTGATGAAGACCACATATGGCCACCAGATCTGCTCAATACTAGGTACAAATACAATGCGTGGCTGACGGGCAGGCGACGCATAGCCTAAACCGGTGGACCTAGAGCCATGAAACTTTGTACAGGGCTTCCTTAGTAGCGTGGGGAAGCACTGATATGGGATTTGACAAAATTAATTCCCCAAGGGGGGGGGGGGGGGGATAAGGGGTTACAGTTTGTATTAAACTCAATCTTATCAAATAGGGTTTGTGGAAGTCGGTTTTTTCTAAAGTTTACTTTTTGTTTCAATTATATCGGATTGAAAATAACAAAATTCGCGAGTCACTGATATTTCTCAATAACATACACGCGATAAAGTGTATGCGGGGCTTGCTATACAGGGGCTTTTACAGAGGAACTGGTAGGATGGGTTCACTTTATTTATATTGTATGTTGAGCCATTCACTTTATTTATATTGTACAATGTTGAGCCAAACATGGAATTCTTATAACAGTTTAATACTACTAGTTGTCTCAAAACCACTAATATTGTGGCCTGGCCTTCTTCTCCCGTAGGTTCCATCTCATCTGCCCTCTAGACAAGGGTGGGTGGTCGTCATTCAATTTGCTTTGAAGTAGCCGGGCTATGACGTCCAATTACACTCCGGTAGCCTCGATAGCAGACACCTATTAGGTGATAATGACAGGTTGAAATATAGGCCAGTGGTTGAACCAAGATACTTTAGTGCCTTGTAGACTCTAATGCCGCGACGTAAGGTGTCTGTTTGAGTGGGAATATGAAGCTAAGTCCTGTCTGGTAAAGTAAACTAATTATTTTTAATAAAACAAACGGTCAAGTGCGAGTAGGACTCGTTTGAATATCGTAGAAAGACAGAAATTTGCAGTTTTCAGATTGTTTCCTTTACTGTGCTATAAGACCTTGCTTTGTGCCATATTTCATGATTGTAGGCCTACGGGAAGTACCCTATAGGTTTTGGGTCCATTGCGATAACTATTAAAATCTAACAATTTTACAGCATATACGATTGCGGTAATTATTAAAAAAGAAATGGTCTTTTATATTGGACGCAATAACAACATTAACCTTTCCATCAAATATTGTCTGAAATCTTATATTTATTACTGTATTTTTAATCTATATCTAGGTCATATCAACTTGCCACATAGCGTCTGCTATTTCTGGATCATATGACCGATATTCCGATGAGACTAATTATTTTATTAACCCAGTCTTGGCTTGGCTAAACATGTGTTGACAACTTGACAGGGTGTCAATTTTCAGTGTGTTATTATGTCTTATACATATGTTACTATGATCCTCATTTCTGACCCTGATGCTCTGTTACCCTCTAAAAGGGAATATAGTCCTGAATATGCAGCATGTATGTTGAAATGAAACCTTATATCTAAAATTAGGCTGACTTGTGTCGTCGTTGGTAAGCTTAAAAGTTAAGAACCGCTGAACCTGTTTAAAAAAACATACAGAACTTAGAAGCATCGTAGGATAGTCTACTATCGTTAACAAAAAACCGCATTATAATCCGTCTACCCCTCTTGTCCGTCGGAGGTTGAAATTTCGATCCTTTCAGCCAGTATCATTGAAGTGAACGAAAGTGCGAGTCGGACTCGCGCACGAAGGGTTCCGTACCATTATCTATAAAAAACCGCAAAAAAAATCACGTTAGTTGTATGGGAGCCCCCCTTATTATTAAATTTATTTTGTTTTTTAGTATTTGTTATAGCGGCAACAGAAATACATCATCTGTGAAAATTTCATTTGTCTAGCTACCACGGTTCATGAGATACAGCCTGGTGACAGACAGACAGACAGACAGACAGACAGACAGACAGACAGACAGACGGACGGACGTCAGTAATAGGGTCCCATTTGGCACCCTTCGGGTACGGAATCCTAAAAAGTGCACGTATCCGGCGCACGCAACGCAAGCATGTGAGCAGAAATTTCAGCAAGAGTGTTGCAGTGACTGCAGCGCCTAATCGCTTTATGAGCTCATTTCAGTCGCCGCACATACACCGTGACTCTCGATCCTGGAAATCCCAGCTTAGATGCGCAGATTACGAAATTTTAACTTTTAGAGTGCTGCGAAATGGTGCGTGGTTTTCAATGTTTTAATATACTTAAACATAAACATTTACATACAGGCAGATAGGAGTATGCTTAGGGTTTTAGAGTAAGCTTTATTGTATTACTGTTTATATGTGTAACATGTGTGTGTGCGTTGTGAGTAACAACGATAAACTAAATAAATATGTATCCTTGAGTTGGGACTATTCCTCTAGAAAATCCTATAAAACCAAGAGACGTGTCAAATGTAAAGTTTGTGGGATTTGTCAATATTTTTTTAAGATTGAGTATCCATCTTACCCAAATTCATGCTGACAGAGTACTCTCTCAATCTCTCTTTCAAAAGTCAAGTCGTAATTAACCACGATGTTTCATTTCATGACTCTTTAGCCGCACTCATCGCAATGATCGAAATCGAATTCGAATACTGCACTGTTATTCCCAATAACATAAACTTGAGAACTCGATACGCTTACTTTGTCGATACTCGACTCGACATAGTAAATCTTCGGGCGTGTGCGTACTCCGAGATTCTGACGTCGAGTGAATAATTTGGCTCCAGGGACGTACGATGCTCGATAAAAAGCGGACTATCGATAACACCGTGAGACTAGTGCGTTTATTCGGGTTAGTTCGTGGGAGTGCGATAACAAATTATCTCATAAAATTCGATATCTTTTTGTATTATGACAGTAGCGATAAGTTATTATGGTCATAAATTGTTCAGTTAGAATTCTAGAAAGATAAGTGATGGAGAGTCTACTATTCTTTATTTACTGAAGCTTGTGGCTTAAGAAATTGCAGTTCTATTATTATTTATAGCATCTAGCCTCTAGCATCTAGTGAAGTAGTAATTAATTATTTTACGGGCTATCTATGAACTAGATGCAAGATTCACTAAGTGGTGAATTCAAAAATATCAATATACTACTGTTACCTGTCAATACTTTTATTAAAATATCATGTACAGTTCACCAGAAAAAACATAGTTTTACTAGGTCATTATCATAGTATTAGCACTAGAAATAGAAATAAGATTGCTATGCCCGCGTTCAGACTCAGTAAGGTGTATTAGTACTAGAAATAGAAATAAGATTGCTATGCCCGCGTTCAGACTTAGTAAGGTTGCTTATTCTTTTGTGGGAGTGTGTGTTAGTATTTATAATAAAATACCTAACGAAGCAACGGACCTACCCGAAAGAAGGTTCAAAAACTATGTCAAAAACGAAAAAATATATCTCGATAAGAAATCTCTCGATAGAGATAAGCTCGCCTTTGTATATGTTATTTCCATTTTTAATTGTCATAATGTATTGATTTGTGTGCAATAAAGTATAAAGTATATCTTTGCACTTTGAACTTTATACAGTCAATCAAACACTGAATAAGTTACATGTAGAGCAAGTAAAACATGGTATATAATGACGAATTAATGTTCTGTTACATGAATTGGTACAGTTGAAATGTATTTTATCTTCGAGTTATTAAGTAACAATAAAATACTCATAAAACTTACTTATAAATATGTACCTGGCTAGCCCCCTGTCACACAAACTGGCTAAAAGTTGGCACAATTCTGCTTCTGCCACTTCATACGAGAAAAGGCGTGACGTTATGTTATGTATCAAACATACACATTTATCTACAATCTAAACTGCCAACGAAACACCATCTTCAATCGGCGGCGACTTCGCGTCAAATATCACAAAGATCGATATAAACCCCATCGACATCACCCCATCACTGTATCTTGTTCTATTTCTGCCGCCGCCGCCCGCGCGGTATCACCGTCTCGAAATAGATCCGTATCCTACGTCACGTGGGTTAACCTGGGGGGCTACTTGCAATGGAACATATTTAGTTCAAATAAATTAACATTATTTTAGCTTTTCCTAACTAACTAACACGCTAACATAGCAAGTAATTCAATTCATTTCTTCCTTTTGCGGGTGATGAAGCCCATCGCGCCGCCGTTCTGGGGAAACAAAATTAATCCACCGAATCTATCAAGGACCGTAAATCTGTCAGTCTTATACATTGTAAGCGTTTTTAGATGAAGAGGGAGTAGAGGGACAGCGCGTATCGTTCGGTAACCCCGCACGGAACGAATGGGAGTAGGGACCCAGCGGCCATAACACCTCGTGCGTGATACAAGATCACAGCATGGACAACAGCTGATGTCTCCAGCTGGATAACCTCAAAATACTCCTGCCTGACCTAGGGTAGGTGCAAATTGCAATCCAAAGCGATATTATGTGCCGTTCAGTCAGTAATTCACTATAACAATGTTTCTTTTACAGTCAACTTTAATTAAGATATGTTCAGTTCAGTTCAGTTCAAAATTTTTATTGACCATAAAATCATACACATTACTTAGTCAACGTCAATATAATATTAATATTTTTGTATACTACCGCCCGTTCGGAAGTTGTGGGCTTAGGGATGGAGCAAAGAAGGGCAAGAAACCTCCCCCGTACCTCTTTTAAAATATCAGAGCCTTAAAAATACAATGTTATGTATTTCTACTTAAGTCTAAGGAAATACACCGAGGAGAGACGTACTGACTCAGTCCATCGCCCCTCTTTGGATTTCTGTGCGCTGAGATGGTAAAGACCATGCAGTTTTGTCATCTAAATATTCTTTTACACTGTAATAAGACTTCTTCAATAGGCCGTTTTTGACATAGTTTTTGAACCTCCTTTCTGGTAGGTCCGTTGCTTCATTAGGTATTTTATTATAAAAACTAACACATACTCCCATAAAAGAGTGAGCAACCTTACTGAGTCTGAACGCGGGCATAGCAATCTTATTTCTATTTCTAGTGCTAATACTATGATTATGACCTAAAGTCTTAAATAAACCTATGTTTTTTCTGGTATACATGATATTTTCATAAATGTATTGACAGGTAACAGTAAGTATATTGATATTTTTGAATTTGTCCCTTAGTGATTGCCTAGCATCTAGTTGATAGATAGCCCGAATGGCCCTTTTTTGTAAGACAAATATTGTGTTATATCTGCCGCTCTCCCCCAAAGCAGTATTCCGTAAGACATAATACTATGGAAATAACTAAAGTAAACCAATCTGGCAGTTCCTACATCTGTGATGTGTCTGATTTGCCTGACCGCATAAGCAGCTGAGCTAAGTCTTCGTGAGAGATTAGTTACATGAGGACCCCATTGAAGTTTCGAGTCTATAGTGATTCCAAGGAAAATTGTTTCTTCAACGAGGTCTAGTCTTTCCGTTCCTATGCTTACACTCGTGTCCACCTGCCGCACATTCGGTAAACAGAATTTGATACATTTTGTCTTCTTCGAGTTTAATAATGCCCACTTTAATTAAATTGTGACTTCATTTCATAATAACAATTTATTTTATGAAATCATTGGGATTATCAGAATCGACCTTTGGATGTGTTCCAGGGTTCGCGTAATCTACCGATTTGTATGAAAACCATTTATTTATTTATTTTCATAAGCGCACACACACACACATATTTATTGACCATTTCATATTTATTTGTTTTTATTGGCCTGTATTTGTATAATTATTGTTTCAATATTATGATTTGCGCATGTATGTGGTTTTCGTTTAGGGAACTAGCTCCTGCCACGGCCTCCAGCCTCCGCATTTACATTAGATATAGTAGTTATCCTGTGGCAGTACCTGCTTACCTAGAAACAGGGAGCACTTATCCAGTGGAGAGCGCATAGATACATTTTCCTTTGAAACACAACTCACCAATTTACGGGCGGCGGGGGACGAGGTAAGAGAGCTGTGATTGGTCAGCCGCTGCGAAACTGTCTGGCGGCGCGTCATCGTACATAGGTTGCGTATGCGAACGTTTGTTGAATACAACAAACGTTAGGCGAGCCGCATTCCCCCGCATGCGCAGTCAATTGGATATATAGTCTCTGCCTAGAAATGACTTGAAAACATACCGTTTTTTGCGTCAATCTATTATTTAGGTCGTTCGTTTTCTGTCCGAATGAACTTCTGATAGTATCGATCCCAGTATGTCACCCTATGCAAAACCCAGACCCCAATCACTTCGGGCAGTATTAGAAAGGGTGGGGGTGCTAACCCTGTTAGTACCTAAAGGGGTGACGCTACTGTCCAGCGGGTTTTTAGTACACCACTCTGCATAATGTGGAATTCTTTGAAGTTCATTAGTCAGCCATTTTGTTTTACTACTGGTATTTGTAATATTGGTTGTGCCAGCGTGGGCTCAATCTTACTCGTGTACGGGTAAAGGACTGTGCCCCTCGGTGGGGACATTAATGGGCCACATTTACTGTTTGTAATATTATATCTATGAAGGTATCTAGCCTCGGCCACCCCGTACGGGAAAAGACGAGATGCTATATTATATGCTGTACATATTAACTGGTTCACTCTCAGAAGCACACCGGTCGAACAAACGAACAATGGAGAACAATACCAGACTTACATTGCCATCAACAAAAAAAATAGATAGATAAGATGTGTCGACGAGAGGGTTAATTAAAGATAAAGTTGCGTTCAGGGTCAGGGTATATAATGTATTCTACTATTTATGTGTTGACGCAATTCGCTACCGCTTGTCTTGTTGTAGTAAATATTATACAGAAATAAAATGTCTACTCATCCAAATGCCAGCTTTTGTAAAGATATTCTCAATGATGATTTGAACAAAGTAAGCTGAAAATCACAGATAATTATAATACTCTGTGACAGTACGCGTAAAAATGATAATAATCTGTACCGAAAAAAAGATAAAGTGTGCTGGAGAAAGGAGGTTCAAGGAACTCCTCCGATTCCTGTTAGGTAATCAGCCGTTTTGGCTTTTAATCTTACCACAGATAAGTTTTGTGCTTTTTGGAGGTCCGTAATGAAACTAAAGTAAAAGGGTCCATTGTCGGGACCTCCTGATTTTTGGAACATGTAAAATCAAATAATGGAATTTGGATTTTCTGCTTTTTCATTAATTACGTTTCTGATGTGAATAACTACGAAGACGGACCAAAATGATTGACCAACAGTTACAAGAACAATCATGACGTTGCTATGAGAGTATCAGCATTTAGTCAGATAATTGAAAGGAAATACTCGGTTTCTTTTCGTGAAACATTAAAACTAAGGTAAAGTGGTGGGAATGGCTCGCTCGAGCTATCTGGATCCCGGTTAAAAGTCTAGACCTGAGGCCCTCGTTGAAGACACTTTTGTTCTACGAAACACTATTTCAGGCCGCCCGACTCGCACTTGGCCACTTTTTTCCTCTGTTTACAAGCCATGCCAACGACCTCGGGTTACCGCACGATGCACAAAATGCAACAGCTGCTCTCTCCCTCACTCTCTAACACACGTGGATACATCTGTCTCTTTCCCCAATTAAGTTTATAAAAAGCTCGGCTTAAATCGATTTGACTTGTTCTCCCTCACGTAATGATATTGCTAAGGCTATATGCTGAACAGTTGCGGTACGATTTTCAATCGTAGATGTCTGCGATAAGATCTAGGTGCTAAGCCCTAAAGGTGTAGTCTAGAATGCGACTGGGTGTTTTATTTTTCAATTCTTCTCCGTTGTCTCGCCTTGTCATTAATCTTCGTTCCTGTCTTGGTTGCCAGGTTATAGCTCTGTAGTTAAAATGTGCATTGCAAACAACGAAACATGCTAGCCTTTCGTTATGTAATATAGTCGGGACAAGTATAATAGTGTTTGTATACTCTATCCATGCTTAGAAGCAACTTGACAGCGAACCTAAAACTTCATAAAATCAACTTTTTAAACACTATAGGGATGTTACCAAAACAATCGGAAAGATCGAAATTGTTTATTCAGTTGAACTAACAGAAGAGCTGTCATCGTCATCACTGCTACCCGCACTTAGGGATATAATTACTTAGTTCATTTTCAACTGTATTGTCTATTCTAATGTCTCTTTGCAAATCCCGAGTTATTCCCGATTCACAAATGTTTAAAGAGTGTATCGATTCTTTTGATTAATCGATTTTTATGAGCAATATCCCCTCACTAACAGGCTAAGATTGTCATCTGTCAAGTTCCTGTTATATTAGATACACTATAGTGTAAGCAAGCACATGTATAAAGAGAAAGTTGTTAAAATAACTGCATTAAAAATTTAAAACTGACCTAAATAGATTCCTTATCTGTGGCTTTGTTTTTTAAATACTTACTTGTTTTTACTTTAGACATTATATCGATCTCTTACTATTTGACTTTCTATTGTCCCACGGCGAAATTGTCATCTTTGACTCGCTTATTTGAATTGAAACATTACAAAGATATCCCAGTGATGATGCTTCATTGCTTCATTCATGCTGTTAGTAGATACCAAATTATTCCTATGTGCGACATGTTGATGGGTCTGGGTCTGGAGCACGATTCCCGCCCCTTTGATATACGGATATCGAGACCTATATTGACAGATTCCCATACAAAATCACTCGATATAGGTGTAGATATCGTGTATCGAATGCGCGCGAATCCTGCACCAGGAGCATGCCACTCGTTGGACTTTTAGAGACTACGAGCCACTCTGACGGACTAAAAGCTATGAATGTGCATCAAAAATTCAAATCACGCCACACTTAGCATCCAGTTATATAGCGTTGGACGTCACTGTACGTTTTATAGCTCGATATAAAGCCGAGTCTTATTCGTCCGTTTTAGAGGTTTTTATTCAAGTACAGTAAATACACACAGACATTAGTGTAAGCGATGTTTTATGACCGAACGTCACCTATTAAACGTGTCACCCAACAGAAATGGGGCGGTATGGTCAGCAAAGGCTCAAGTAATTATTAAAAGCTTTTATTTAACTTGCACTGTATGTATGTATGTTTGTTTGTTTGTTTGTTTGTTTGTTTGTTTGTGGGTATCACGGTTCGCGTCAAAAATGTCGGCTTGAATTTGACCCACTTCCCGTTATCCGATTGAGCTGAAATTTTGCATACGTATGTAAGTTGGGTGACAATGCAATATTTTTTTGACTTGGAGCTGATCTGATGCTGGAGCCGGAAGGTGCCCATAGAAACTCTGTTACCAAACGACGCAATCCTATTGTGTTTGGGCTCATTTGATTTATATTGACAAGTACTTTGATCCTAGAATATTTTTTATGACATGGAGCTGATCTGATGCTGGAGCCGGAAGGTGGCCATGGGAACCCTGTTACCAAACGACGCAATCCTATTGTGTTTAGGCTGATTTGATTTATATTGACAAGTACTTTGATTCTAGAATATTTTTTATGACATGGAGCTGATCTGATGCTGGAGCCGGAAGGTGGCCATGGGAACCCTGTTACCAAACGACGCAATCCTATTGTGTTTAGGCTGATTTGATTTATATTGACAAGTACTTTGATTCTAGAATATTTTTTTATGACATGGAGCTGATCTGATGCTGGAGCCGGAAGGTGGCCATGGGAACCCTGTTACCAAACGACGCAATCCTATTGTGTTTGGGCTCATTTGATTTATATTGACAAGTACTTTGATCCTAGAATATTTTTTATGACATGGAGCTGATCTGATGCTGGAGCCTGAAGCTGGCCATGGGAACCCTGTTACCAAACGGCGCAATCCTATTGTGTTTGGGCTCATTTGATTTATATTGACAAGTACTTTGATCCTAGAATATTTTTTATGACATGGAGCTGATCTGATGCTGGAGCCGGAAGGTGGCCATGGGAACCCTGTTACCAAACGACGCAATCCTATTGTGTTTGGGCTCATTTGACTTATATTGACAAGTACTTTGATCCTAGAATATTTTTTATGACATGGAGCTGATCTGATGCTGCAGCCTGAAGCTGGCCATGGGAACCCTGTTACCACACGACACAATCCTATTGTGTTTGGGCTCATTTGATTTATATTGACAAGTACTTTGATCCTAGAATATTTTTTATGACATGGAGCTGATCTGATGCTGGAGCCGGAAGGTGGCCATGGGAACTCTGTTACCAAACGACGCAATCCTATCGTGTTTGGTCTCATTTGATTCGTCTTCACAAGCACTCTAATTCTAGATTAGATGTTTTGTCCAGGCCCCCGATTCTCGCGCTATCGAGATCATCTCCCCAGTCAAGATATCTGTTTTGATACCGCCTAAATCCGTCGAAAATTATCTCGATTTATATTTATTATGATCGAAAACGGGTCGAGATATCTCGGTTGGTCGAAAGGCTAGTCGTAAGAATAGCTTTTTCTTGTTTTTGATAGATTTCGGTATCTCAAAATCGATATTTCGACCATGGACATGATCTCGCTAGCGCCAGAATTGCCTCGCTGTAATGATAAAGACTAAAAAGTTAAAAATAAATTAAAAGTAAAAAAACATTTTAAACAAAGCTTTTATTTAATGCCCTAAAAAGAAGAAAATAAAATTTCGATTCAATCAAATGCGTT
The DNA here is from genome assembly GCA_963457715.1 of Argyresthia albistria. Classification (NCBI taxonomy): domain Eukaryota; kingdom Metazoa; phylum Arthropoda; class Insecta; order Lepidoptera; family Argyresthiidae; genus Argyresthia; species Argyresthia albistria. The sequence goes on along the minus strand of OY735275.1, from coordinate 5,005,265 downwards.
ATTTTATTAAATTACACAATTAATACGATATAAAAGCTTGTTGCGAGATTTACTTGTGTAGACTTAATCAGGTGGTAGGGACTATTTGCACAGAATTGGAGATAAATTCCGCAACAAGCTTTTATATCGTATTAATTGTGTTATTTAATAAAATAACGCATTTGATTGAATCGAAATTTTATTTTCTTCTTTTTAGGGCATTAAATAAAAGCTTTGTTTAAAATGTTTTTTTACTTTTAATTTATTTTCTGACTGTCTTCTGCAGACAGAACTTTATGAGTTTGTAATACTTTCAATTAGACTCATAGATAGTTTTTTAACCGACTTCAAAAAAGGAGGGGGTTCTCAATTCGGTTGTATGTTTTTTTATCATTATTATTTTTAATGTGTGTTACCTCAAAACTGTTACTATTTATGAACCGATTTTAAAAATTATTTTTTTGTTTGAATGGGTTACTCATAAGCTTGGTCCCATTTTTGAAAACCAGGAATCGGTCCAGTAGTTAGTTCACTACATGAAAATAATGTCTTACTTAACGTATGAACGGTGAACAAAATCACGTATTTTTTGCTTTCTGTGACTGTGGGCTGACCGAAGGGAATATTCGTCTACGTATGTTGCGTAATATGAACTAATATGTGTGGACTTAACAGCCAGAACACAGATGTTGTAGGCTCGTGTTTTTAGACGAAATTCGCAACGCGAGCCGAGAGGATTGAGTAATAAGGTCTCGAAGTCGTTTTTTTTTAAGTTTTTAACATTGTGAATTATTAACATGATCGATTTTGCTCAAAGTGGCTGTTCGATCGTTCCGACGGTCTTGCAGATCTGTAAACTTTACCTAACTGTATTTTGGATCAACCGCTATGAGTACGTACTTTATGTATCTGAATTCTGAACTGTAGCACTAAGTTTAAATTAGCCCCGGATTTAAATTATAAGATCTGATGTCGTAACTTTACTGTTTGCTGACCGTATGTTCAATCATAAAAAGTTTCCCTTTTTATAACGACAGTATTTTTTTCCATTCACTCAACTCAAGTCAAATGTAATCAACTCTGTTTACGGCCAAAGTAATTTGTTCGGTTTATGTTCGTCGTATGATAACTGTGACGATACTTTCGCTGGAGTTTCAATTTCGATGTTTCAACTAAAGAAAACACAGGCCAAGTCAAAAAACATTACATATGACGAAAATAAACCGTATTTTTCAGCATACATATAAATTTTCTAGCTTAGATCACGGGGTGCTCATCCCATACAAATTAGAATTAGTAACCCTTCGTAAAAAAAGGTGGCGTGAGGAGTAAGATTTGTACTTTAAACGTCATGGTTTCAGTTAACATACTTCTAGGTGGCGCTAATCTTAGAATTAATCCTATATATCTTAACGCCATCTCGTGGTATTTGCAATTTTTCGATGATCTTGCACCAAGCAATAATGGCCTCGAACTAAAGAAGCTTCCGTAGCATCTCAGTTTACGCCGGTGTCATATTTTGTTCTAGGTGGTCTATCTGTATCAGTATAGTATTATAGTATCTGTGCTGAGATCGTAGTCATGCAGGATATCTGGTATTTTATATCTACTCACATCATGGCACTCTTCTTCTACAATGTCATATTTTGCAGAATTTCTGATAATCGGATGGACGGACGCAATGACCAGTACAGCTAAGTGTTAGTAGACGTTTTAGAGACAACTAGCGCTATATTAATAGTTCTATTTCTGGCTGAAAGTCATTATCACCATACTCAGCCCACGTCAACCTACTACGACATAGACCTTCTCTTCTTCTTCTTTCTTCTGAAAGTTATATCATTTAAATTAAGTATCCGATGTACATGGAACTATTAGTATAATATTATAGTATCTGTGATGGAACCAACCGTCCCGAACCAAGGTCTGTTCGCTTCGAAACTAGGTCAATCCCTGACTTATGGCACCCCTAGACAATACAACCAAACAAGGCCATAGTAGCCATTTCATGCCCTTTAAAACTGACAGAAAGCTCGTCCGGTCAGCCAGACTTATGTATAAATAGGTAAAAGTGCCACAACATAAGTGCTGCTAAGGGCCTTCTAGGATAGTATTGAACGTTGAAGGACTTTGTGGAAAAATATGCCCTTCATTGTGTTACAAGTTAAGAAAATTATGAATTAGTTGTGTGTGGCTAGCAGTAATTTCTAGTCATATTCGTTCAATTTGTACTTTAATAAACCTCATCGCCCTGTGAAATGAGCTTCGGTGTTTTGGATGTATCGCTGTTTCTGGTATCTACGATACAGTGTTTCATAGAATAGAGCCAAATGTTTGAATTTTACGATAAGTTAAAACTGCTAGGCAGTGGATACCGAAGGCTTTGGCCCGGAATAGAACCGTGTAGCAAATAGGAGGGATGTACCCATGTGGGTGAATGTGGCCTGATTGATGAAGCGTTCTCACAAGCAAGCTTGTCTCTGCATAGCTGTACCCCAGAATGCTAAAGTAGAGGATGCGCAGAAAGACGCAATCAGCTCAACGACTCCCGACAATTATCCACTTGGACGGTGAACTATTCAGAGTTGCAACCCGGCCAATTAGAGTGGCACGCTAGGGACTATGTAGGCCGTTGTCGGCGAACACAGCGCAGTTTAGTCGGTTAGTAGTTGGGTCCCGATAGGTTTGCGGATCGTTGAACTTTGCTGTGATATGCTACACTTAGGTTTCTTCGGAACGACCCGTCCAGTAGAGATCATAATGATCCATTTTATAGATCTGACAAAACTCATGCGAATCTGTGCCTCTGCCACCCCTTATGGGAAAATGCGTAACGCTCTATGATTTTCATTATAATTATATCATCAGCCAACTCAATGTGTAACGAGGAGCGAAGCCCGTCGCCATTCTACTAAATAAAGGAACTCAGAATTTGAACACTTGATTTATTTATTCACCTTGATCAGCATTTTTTACCAGAGATAGCATAGCATAAGCCCGAGCAGATTGAAATCGATTCTAATAGGGTAGACGTACATGTCACAGTTATAGAAAAGAAATGCAAAGAAAACCTTTCGCCACTACCAATCGTTCCTTTTCATTTCAATCTTTGTTTGGTGGAAGAGAGAGAGAGAGTTTGGAGATCTCTTCTCAGAGATAGTCTCGCCATGAACATCTTACTACCTATTTCTAGAGATATCTCTGATTTATTACTGGTGTAAATAAATTACGAACTGATTTACAAGGGCGGGGGAAAATTTGGGGAATTACTCGCACCCTCCATACACTTTGGATAATGAATGATACGGCGTTTATTGCGCGAAGTACGTTTGTTTTGTTACCGTGTGTGTTTTAAATTGAATCGTGATTGAAATAAATTACTTTGAGTTTTTGGTTCGGAAAACCACAAAACCATGTTGTTGTGTAGAGAAGGTACATACCAATGTTATGGTTATACATTTACACCACATGCATTAGTGCTGTGGTTTCTAATTTTAGTTTTCCTTTATCCTTATTTTATAATTATAGAAGAAATGGCTTACTGTGTTGAATAACTGATAAAAGGTTACAATTATGCCTCTGCCTCTGCCACCCCGAATGGAAAAACTCTTGGCGCTATGAAGAAGTAAGTCGGCTAAACTTTGAATTATACTATCAATGAGTATTTGAAAATCATTCAATAAAGTATTTCAAGCCATTACGGAACCGCAGTCTGCAGCGCACATAGCAACTATTTTTATTATATTGCGCAATGACATCTTCTATTCAATCATTTTTATGGGTGGCGAGGGTGGAGTGAAAGGGACTCTCTTAATGTTTCTCCGCTCGTATGTTTGTATTCAGTTATGGGATTTCGAAAACTGAGTGTATTAAATAGGTATTGCGGGGAATCAAAACTATAAATAAAAGTAACACGTAACGACGATAAATCATTTTACATTAGGGGAGCTAAACTCTACCGCCTATTGTATTGGCCCGTTTGTTTTGATTTGAGCCGTCCTTATTCGCTAACTGTATCAAATTGTGCAAAAGAGACATTTAATGAGCCCAGTGCCTGTAGAGTAGACAATGTTAAACGCTGAGGATAGCGAAACAAAACGATAAATTTTTATATATGCGATTTGACATTTGGAATCGCTACGTGACGTCACCTTAGCGAAGCCAAATGTCAAATCGCATACATAAAAAGATATCTATTCGTTTCGCTAGCGTTAGCGTTTAACGTTGTCTAGGGGGGCAGCTCTATATTCGTCGCCAAGCGCGTCAGAGAAGAGCTGTAACACTCGTAATCCTCCGAAACCTAAACTAACCTAAACCATAATCGACACTGTTTATTTCAAATCATCATTGAATTTAAAGGAAAGCTGTCACTTTTCCAAAATTTTCAGTCGATCAAATAATTCGAGAGACGTATGCGCAGCCCAGCATTGGCCTGTGGCCGGCGTAGAACAGCCGAAGCGCCTGGCGAAGAATATAAAGAGCTGACCGCCAACCTGCAGTGGAGAGGCGCCTCAAGAAGAAGAAGAAGAAGGGCTGAGAATGATGACGATGATAAAACATTTAGATTTAATATGTCGCGTATGACACAAGTGACTCAACCAAGTTTTATTTATATTTTTTTATTTATCTTTTTGTGTCTGGCACGTTTGTGACTGGCCAGTTCACTAAAGCCAGACAAAAGGAATCGTTAAGGGTTTCCAGTTCAAGTGAATCATTTCAATGTAATTGTAACGTCCACTAAAGGTTGAAATGAAACACTTATTTGTCGGTCATGTCGCCTTTGATGTAACAATGGTTAAAGGGCAGAAAACAGTTTTTTACCGGTTGACAGTACTATAGAAGGTCTGACAGTCACTTTGAACTTGCTCTGTCTGGTAGCATCAAGGTTACAGGTTTTATGAGATCGCTACTTGAAAATGCATGTATTTAGCTTTGTTTGAAAATAATTAAAATATATATGTAGATAGAGAGGAGGAGAGAGGCCTTTGCCCAGAAGTGGGACATTACAGGCTCGTAATAATAATAATAATAATATAGATAGAAGAACAAAATATAGTAGGGTTTTAGGTCTGATGTCTGAATGCAAGGTGTAAATGAATTAACGCATAATTGAAACAAAAAGTAAACTTTAGAAAAAACCGACTTCCACAAACCCTATTTGATTAGATTGAGTTTAATACAAACTGTAACCCCTTATACCCCCCCCCCTTGGGGAATTAAGTTTGTCAAATCCCATATCAGTGCTACCCCACGCTACTAAAGAACCCCTGTACAAAGTTTCATGGCTCTGGGTCCACCGGTTTAGGCTATGCGTTGCCTGCCCGTTAGCCACGCATTGTATTTGTACCTAGTATTGAGCAGATCTGGTGGCCATATGTGGTCTTCATCAGCAGTTCCGCATCACAATATTATGCTTACCATGTGCATTTGCACGAGTTATTATGAAAAACACAAAAATCACTATAGGTCTGCCTATAATATTTGATGAGTTCCCTCGATTTCTCCAGGATCCCATCATCAGATCCTGACCTGGTGTCAATGGGACCAATGGGAAGGTAAACCCTTTCAAACAAAAAAATAATTTTCCAAATTGGTCCACCCGTTTAGGCGCTATCGGGGAACATACATAAAAAAAAAAAATAAAAAAAAAAAAAAAAAAAAAACATCCGGACGAATTGTAAACCTCCTCCTTTGGGAAGTCGGTTAAAAATGAGAAACTACTTTGTTAGGGACCGATTTGATCAAGGCAACTTTTTTTTTCGCTTCCTAGTACATTTTGGCCAGAGTGGATCAGCTGATTTGTATGGAGTAATGAAAACAAAAGTTGCTCTGATCAAATCAGTTTCATAATGAAAGTTGCTCAGGAGGATGTCCCTAACAAAGCAGTTTCTCATTTTGCGTTAATTCATTTACACCTTGTATAAAGCACCCAGTAATACAATACATCCCTGGTCCATCCCCATCCCAAACGGTGAGTTCAAGTCTTTCGTAATTTGTAATTTCTTTATTGTACTCACATGAAAGTAAAAAAAAAAATTAAAAAAAAATGTACAAAGGCGAGCTTATCTCTAAAAAGAGATTTCTTCCAGCAAACCATGTTGGGTAGGACACGGAGATGATAGGTAAGGGGAAGAATTGCGCGTACAATAAGACTATTCTAGTATAATACATAATACATATATACATAAAGTCGTGCTATCAATGCTTCGGGAACTGACAGTGCCAGTGTGACATTTAAATGTAAGGTGTCATTTGATTGACTTGATTTGACTTGATCAGCATTCGGCCGTTTGTGGATTAGGGCCCACGATCGTTTCATAACTTCCTCATGTCGTCCCAAGATCAGGGCAGAAGGTATTAAACGTTTAATGGCTGCCGCAGCCTGCGTCCTGTACTAAGCCGATATTCACTCGACCCTGGCTAGCCGCCAAGTCTGCGGGTTTGATGATATTGTCCTGGAGCATGAGTTTACGTAGGGACCATCTACCAGCCACAGGCCCCAGACTAAGGATAATAAATAGCCTGTGTTGCGGGTGCTAGATATGGTGACCGATTTCGATCACGAGGACGATCAGTTCAACTAGGTACTTGGTACTTGTGGCGCGTGTGCTCGCATTTGGCTTATCTTATGTAGCCAATCTTCTTAGTGGTGGACCTTGCGCATTGCGGGCGTGTGACTGAGCCCTATTCTTCTATTTTTATATAAGGGGGGTTGAAGTGCCTACACGTGGCCCACATGTGCGGGGCCTTTGTGCATGTTCCCTTCTCCCGCTCTCTTATTTCGGCCAACCCAACTCCTGCACCAGCTGGAGTAGGAGGCCTGGATGTTCATGGAGCTCCTGGGTCGACACCTGTAGTAGCTATAAAATAAATTAGCGAGGTTTTTCCGTAACCCGCACCTGTGCACCTGTCACCCCATGTGGTAAATTAGTGACGCTATGTCTATGTTAATGTATATGTATTGCTCGTTACCTTATGCTTACGCAAAGGGTGCCAACGGGACTGCCACCGCTGTATGACTGTCTGATGCAAGACTTTCTCAAAAGTATGAAAACGTGGTAGTCTCGTGCTAGTGCTTCTGTTCACCTTTGTCTGGCAGTGTTTGTAGTGTTTGCTCGGACGAGGGGTGAGCCCATCGGACTCCCACGCTGCAGGTCCGAGATTTGGATCTCGGCCAGGGCGATACCGCTTGGGAAAAACCATTAATGCAACCTGATTATTAGATTCTCACCACATTATTGTACACCGCAGATTGTATTAGTTTTGATCAATGTATTGGCGATAGGCTTGCTCCCCAATTATCGCCTTGGGTATTTTATTTTTACTTATTAGTATTTTAGTATTTTATTTGTACTTTCTACAACTTTTTACTTAAAGATTACAGTGAAATTGTTGTACACGATGTCATCAATATAATTTCGACTTCAAACCCCTAAACTAGGTAATGAACCTGTATCTTAGGGATTTTGGGTCTTCCGGTTGTCAGAACAATTGATTAGGTTTATTTAATTTTGACTTTATTTACTTTTAAATTGACGTGTCAACGGCAAAAATTACACAAACAAAGTGTATTGGATAACTTTTCACTTTTCTTGAGATTGTTTTGTCGCAACATTTATCGATACAAGTATTTCATACGGATTTGACCAACAGTCCATCTGACATTTATTTATCAGTCCGGGGATGGCCTACTTATAGTGGTGATGGTGACGGCATCTCACAACCCGCGTATAAAAATTACCCTTTTTCAACTGATATAATTAAATAGTCCTTCTGCAGTGAGCGGTAAAGCTTATTTTAAAAGAAAGGGGTGTAAAGGTCAAACAGAATGTATTCCTTTGTACAGTATTGGCATTCCGATGTTATGCATAATCACTGTAGTGCGCATTAAAGTGGAAGTGGCTTTGAAGGGATGAGCAGACGTAAAAAACATTTATATACAGGTACATATGTATATGGTGTCTGGCCGCACACTAGGATATTACTGTAAACATCAACAACACAAACATAGGATTCGAGCCCGGTACCTACCTCTCGCTTTTGGGGAGAACAGCGAAGGACTTCCACGCCTTAGAGGTCGTTGTCTTATGTTCTAAATACCTTGCCTTACTTGCGCCGACCAGTTAACTCGGGATTAAGAGGTTTAGTTCTTTCAGTCCTTTGTCATTTCTACGCTGGGTAGCAAAATAGCAAGGGCTGAGGCGTGATTCTCGCACATTCGATATACGATATCTACACCTATATCGAGTGATTTTGTACGGGACTCTGTCAATATAGGTCTCGATATCCGTATATCGAAGGCGCGAGAATCGACCCGCTGGAGATCTCCGAGCTGGAAGAGGGCTTTGATCGTAGTATTTCATCGTGATATACAATGCCTACGCGTTTCTGAGAAAACTGTCTTGATAGACAGATGACAAAGACAAAGATATATTACTAGTGGCTCTGTGAGCTGTAGACCTCGCGAGTATGTCGGTGGGAAAGCTGAACTGCTAACACACATAAAAAAAATAACCCAAATAATTTTCTTTCAATAACACATACAAACTTATGAATGTACCTGGTTACGTACATGCAGTATGAAAGTAGCCGCACCATGACTTTGTAAACTACATTTCGCGATCTTTTATACAACCTATTGACTTTTTACTAAAATTATATAATCTGTTTCACTCTCATAGTCTTTACAAATCCAACGACACCTCATTTGTTAATATCCATCGAGCCGTTTGGGTTGTAGCGATTTTTTTACATTTTAAAACCCCATATCTCCGCCATTTTGAAAAAAATCAAAAAACTGGCTCGAGTAAAAAATTCTATTTATTTTTTCAACCTGCTCACAAAATTTCACGAGAATCGGTTCATAAATGCGACCTGTAGAGGAGAACAACCGGACATACAAAAGCATTTTTGCCCAAACCTGAAACGGAGACGCTTCGCTCGCTCATCTGTTTCACTCTCATGGTCTTTACGAATCCAACGACACCTCATTTGTTAATATCCATCGAGCCGCTTGGGTTGTAGCGATTTTTTTACATTTTAAAACCCCATATCTCCGCCATTTTGAAAAAAATCAAAAACTGGCTCGAGTAAAAAATTCTATTTATTTTTCCAACCTGCTCACAAAATTTCACGAGAATCGGTTCATAAATGCGACCTGTAGAGGAGAACAACCGGACATACGAAAGCATTTTTGCCCAAACCTGAAACGGAGACGCTTCGCTCGCTTCGCTCGCTCGGTCAATTACACAAAATGTATAACGAATAAAATGTGTAGGCAAACTCGCAGAAAGGCAATTTATATTGTTACGTTGTCGCTCAAAATTCGACGCTGCTTGCGAAGCTTCTCGGCGATGACGTCATAAAGCTGTATTCATATTCATGATTGCAGCCTCCCCCCCGCCATTGGCAAGCCACCCCCAGTGTGAAGTCATCGGGGACAAATAAATACATTTATCTTCATTCACTCCTGAGACATTTCTGTCGAATGCTCCCGTCTAAATGAGTTTCAGTGTTACTGGGTGGGAATTGTTTTCAATCGTTTCTAGCTATCGCCCTTATGCTCAGTCGTTTCCTCTGTCCCTCGACTCAAGAGATTGTTGTCAAAAGTAGCATTGAAATTATTATTTTTTTGAAGACTCCTTGACATAGGACCAAGTGAAGAAATTATCACTTTAGGTGTGACTGCGACATTTTAGATTGAGTTACGGTTAGTTACTTTTTACTGTCTCCCCGCATGGTAAAAAGAGTTTCTAATGTCACTAAAGTCACGTATTTTACCCTTGCTATGAGTCTACTAGCGCCATTCCTGAAAATAAATTGGGTGGAGGCTTGCGGAACTAATATACCTATACAAGCGTACTTATTAGGAAACACAATTAGGCCAAACACTTATCAAAAGTCAATGTGCTTTATTTTATGATATGTTGGAACGTACATCTATTCGACCTACATTAATATCGTTAAGCTATTTCGGTATCGATCCCAAAAATATCCCGAAATCGATTTCAGTGTAATCGTTCGTCAAGGTTTGCTAGGGTTTCGATAGATGGCGCTAGGGGTATCGAAACTGAAGCGGAATAAGACTTATCCCGAGTTAACTTTGACAACTCCATATTTTGTATAGAATTGACAAAGTTTACTCGGGTTAAGTCTTATTCCGCTTTCTAGCTCGTCGCCATATAGCCTGTGACAATCCGAATCCGATGGTTAGCATGTTACTTACTATGAAAAAAAAACATGTTTTAGATGTTTTTTTTTATATGTCTGTAACATTCACATACCACTGCCACTGCTTGTGACTCTAATAAATGCTGTACTGAGTCTGATCGTAGATATGATGTGTTTGTTTTGTTACATTGCGTCTTCTCATACATACTAACTAATGTTAACAGCTATGACCCTAATATACCGGAGGGAGAGCATGGACATTTCATATGTCACATTTGATGTTTTAAAACTGTAAACTATAGTCTATTCCACAAAAAAGACAAGGTCAAAAATGCGTTAGTAACGTAAAATTCACGCCGGTTTTGTTCTTTCGGTGTATAGTCTAGTAGAGTAAACTGACCTTTATTATTTGCTCATAAAGATGACTGACAGCTAGATGCGTTTATACTTATTCGCGTAATGTTCATGGTTACCCCGTTTGTGAATGGACCATTACGAAGGTCTGGTTCCCACGACTTTTGGTGCTTGGTACCACACAGAACCCTATGTTCAATTGAAGGGTCAGAATGACTAATTTTAGGGTCAGTGGTTAGTGGTACCACCCGGCCGTAGTCATTAGAAACTTAGGGAGTGAATTGGTAAACAAATACTATAATAATTTCATTCACTAGGGTTTGCTGCCCTTAATTTTATTTCTTGTTTTTTTTTTTGGTTCCATGGGCATTTCAAGACGATATTCTCATATAAAAACATAAACACTTATGAAATTAACCTTGTCAAACCGACGATCATATAAAGGCGAAGCCTCTATTTTTCAATGATAAACCTCATAATTGGGCACGCAATTTCTATTATTGTCTTGTTCAATGTTTGGTCGCGGGTCGATTGGCATATCGTTAACCTGAATTGTCCATCGGGGAATAGCACAGACATTTACCCATCAAGGAAGTAAGCAAGTCGAGTTGAACTGGCCTTTATTACTTATATGTTAAGTTCGCCGACAATTCAAAAGCTTTCTTATTCGAATTGTGCTTTTACAACTGATTGTCATTAGGGATCGTTCAACAATTACGTGATCATTTTTGGCCGTTTTTTTAACCCCCCCCCCCCCCCCGTATGTGATCACAGCGTAATCTTTTGTTTTTAACCCCCCCCCTCGCCTTGATTACCTACGTAATCTTCGTCCGTGCTTAAAATTTTTGCTGTTTATTTGCACTGACACGTATGTCATGTAAATTTGGGAAGAGGGTGTGTCATTTTGTCAAAATGCATAAGGTAAGAACTATAAAGTTAAATCAATAAAATAGATACTTTCATTAGTCTTTATTGAAACGACGAAATAAAATCAACTCTTTCTCACTAAGTTACGTTTAACAAGTTATTAATTAAGTTATTATTACATATTCTAGTGTTATTCTAAATCTAAAGCAGTGGAAATCCCGTTTCATCTATCTAATAGTAAGTGTTACCAGTAAAACCTTCAAAATTGGACGTAAATATTCAAATATAATTTATTTTCGGAAACGAATCGCAGATGACGTAATCATGGATTCTTCCCCCCCCCCCCAAATAATCCGACTATCTATATACAACCGGTGATCACGTAATTGTTGAATGATCCCTTAGTATGTATACGTTCTGAGTTTGAAACATTGATAGATATGTCAAACAAAAATAAGTGGCGTTATTTTCAAGCTTACTCTCCTGTTGAAAATTTCATCAAAGCTCTGTAGCTTTGGATCAAACATTGATCCTGTCACGCTCACCACCTTAGGCCTACTAGTTCCTCAATCGATTATAATATTATCGACAACTCGAAAGTTTCACAAACACTTAAATAGTCAAATTAGCGCCAGTATTACATTTAGGCAGCACTTAAGTTAAGCAGCATCGGATATTAAATTTGTAATACTAGCACAGAAGAGATAATAGTACTCCGTATACTAGTCAATTATTTTAAAATGATTTTGCATTTTTTATACGTTTCCCATTCCCGCATGATATTATGTTAAATCCGAGTAAGATAAGATCAGTATAAAGCCACGATGGATAACTTTGAACAATGAAACATGTCTCTATGCGGGTGCGGGCACATTGATATGGGTTTTTATAAGGGCTCAGCGCTACAATTATTTGTAAAAAACAGTTCATAGTAGTTAGAGTACTCGTAGTAGGTATTCAATAAATAAAACAATTTAATAAATTGTAAAAAATGGCTTTATTACTTGTACAAAATGTATAAAAATACGTCTAAAGGACATTATGTTATAGATTCTTACACTAATTGAAAATATTATTACATGAATTGCCTAATCGTTCTATGAGAACGAGATTACTAGAAAGATAGAAAAGTTCTACTAATATCTATAACTTAGCACAGGGGCGGAGAGGCGTGACCCGAGAATTACATTTGTGTGATTGATACCATCCGTATAGATAGGTCTTCGACAAAGTGTGAGACGGGTCCACTATAGTTACGTGAGTGTAGTGTACTCTTGTCTTACCCACTGGCCAGCCCTTACCTGTATTCTTATTGTATTATTTTATCTATGTACCTAACTAAAGTTAAAACTATATTGGTATCTTACCCTAAAGGAATGAGACCTTAATTAAGTATTCTACGTAATATTGATTGGTATCATCAAACATTTTTATTCTTACATGAATATCAATTGCTATATTGGTAATTGCTTTGACTAATATAAATAAGTAAAGTGTAGATTTTAATGGATTAACAACACTGATATACAAAATATAAAATCCATTAAATATTCAGTTGTTATAATTTCTGTTTAACATGGATCCTTAGTTTAAATTATACTGTGCCATATAATATTACTCTGATTCTTTGACTTCGGTTTGTCGCATTTGGTCCATTTCTCATTTTCACACGGAAACTATCCCTTTTCTGGAAACTTCCTCTTCGCAAAACGTCAATTTGTTATATACATTACTTTACTTACTATTCGATCTATTTCAATAAATAGATCGGTGTAAATAACTTTTTTTTATTCAGTGAATATGCTGTTAAGTGTTTGATTATAATAATATTGTAAAACCAATTTTCAAAAAAACTTCATTGTTACAACATCACAATCATAAAAATAGTTATCACATTGGCTATGATTCTGATTACAACTACGTAGGTACTTCGTAACTGCATATTCCGGTAGGTTTTCATAACAATATTCAGAGTGTAAACTCAACTGAATCCAGTATAATAAACTCATTTTAATAGTATATTCCAGAATCAATACCATTAAAATACGTTTCAATAATATCATATTTAGTGCGGTCCTCCTTTGAAGTTGAAAGAAGTTCGCACGATTCTACCTGTTCGTTCAGCCTGTATCAAAGGAATAGGCTGCAAATTCACCGAACGAATCATTAGCGTGCTAAAACTTTTGTCGTCATCAAACGGACCGCACAGTTTAATACTAACTTAGGTTTAAGCTATAAATACATTTGGTACGCGGTCACACTTAGTTTTTGCGACTGAAACAGTTGATATAAAAAGTTCAATTAGAATAGAACGTTTAATACAAAAAAGTTTTAAACAATCCTCAACTTAGCTTTTAACTTGAAATTCCACTAAAGTTTCAGTTCGTCTTAAAGTTTTATCAAAATGTTCATATCAATTCTTTTGCAGCGCGCAGAATTGCGTTCTCATTGAGCAAATATTCTCCAACTTTCGCGTCACGACACTTTAACTTTTCAGGGCAAATATGTTTAAGAACTTCTTTGTCAATAATGTGGTGAACGACCTTTTGACTTTCTTCTTCTGCGGTCTTTGCGGCGCTAGGAAGGGTTCTGACCTCGACAATACAGTTTTGACCAACTGCGTCGCTTGTGTTTCCTTGGTTTCCTCCGGCTCCTTACCAGGTTGATACTTATACTCCTTGACGACTTTCTCCTCATTCGCGTCATACCGGTACAGAACCGAGTATGTCCTCTTGACCTTTTTCGGGATTCTGGTTGCATTCGCAGTTCTCTCGCTCTTGCACCGCTTCACCTTGTTCCTTCCGTAGTAGTCCTCGTAGTTCTCTGCGTCCACGAGCACGACTCTCTTGCCCAGGGCCTGTTCTCTCTCCTTCTTCAGGCTCTTCCAGCTGGCGATGACTGACTCCCGTCTGAAGGTACGGTTGGGGTTGTGTCTGCTGATGAGGTAGGTCTGCTCTTCCTCTATGTTGGAGGTGTCCTTGAGAGGGGACCCTCGTGGGCTCGGAGTGTAGTCGATGTCGGTGTCATCTCGGGAAACCTGGAATTAAAGATAAATACGTTTTTAAGCTTCGGCTTTTTGTGCCTATCAAACAAAATGATATCACATTATGTTAACAGTGTGAATTATTTGTTTGCCCTCTGGTAGTCTGTGCCTTCTTCATTAATGCCGAAAAATCGCTAACTCTATAACTATCTGCTATAATATATGTGTTTAAATTAAATTCGCAGACTTGTGCCGCGAAACAGGATTGAATCAAGTTACACATTATGAAGTAAATAATTTGTAGGCTTTTGTTATTGTTCTGATAATTCTGTCGAAGTACTGAAAGCTTTCTTTAGTATCCCGTACGTCGGATCGTATCTTAATATTGCGTCACGCCGATTGGCTAGCTTCTCGGGTTTTCGTTTAACTTTTTTTATTTCATATTGTGAAATGATTTTATTTTTACTTTTACGAGAAATACCGCGATCATGTTGCGAACTGACGACGGTGAAATTATAGGTCAAGTTAAAATAGAACGGTTTAATATTGGACTTCATTATGACATGATGTAATTAGTACGAGAGGGAAATGTGGATAAGACTTGTACGAGGATATTTCTAGGAATTATTCCTTCATTATACATAATCGTGTTGTTTCAGAAAAATTGGCAAGTAGCGTACTCAATTCGAAATTTTCGGTAACTATATCGAGGGTATTCTGGCAGAACCGGATAAGTGCATTTTTTTCAAAAAATTAGTTAAGTACACAGGCATACCTCGTTTTTTTTCTATTTTTTTCTAGCAAAACCGTTTAACTGCACAAGCAACAACAACGGATTTATTGTCTGTGTAGAGCAGTTATCTGACACTATTTGCTTAATCCATACAAGGAAAAAGTTATAAAATGGCTTATGACGATGCTTAAATAATTAAGTGCAGTGATAACAAAATAAACGCATTTACTCTCTTTACCCTTAGAAATATCTATTCATAATGTCAATTTACATTTACAGGTAAACCAATACATTGGACTTTATCCGGTTCTCGCTGTTGAAATAAAACCAATTCTTAGATTTGTTGACAGGCAAAACAGAATAAGTGCCTGATAATGTTGCAATAGCAAAATCAAATATGTGCGTGTTATCTAAGTGAATATGTTATCTAAGAACCTATTCAAATATTAAATTATGTAATATTTTGTAATTTAAATCCCTAAAAAAGAAAAAGTTTGCGTCAAGGTAGTGCAGTTATTCTGTTTTACCTGAAATACAGAAATCTGCTGTAAATCTCTGAGATACCTACCTATGGATACCTGGTATACTACTTACTATTATTCATACTATATTTGACGAGATTGTGTCAAATTTATTGAAAAAATCTTGTATTTAACACGTCAAAATACAGAATTGTTAAAACTTATCCGTTTTTACCTGTACATATTTTTGTGAATGACTGATTTATAAAAACATATAAGTAGTAGGTATTTAATTTTTATTATAAGCAATTAATACACAAGACACAAAATAATATTATTATATCGAGGCAAACTCCAGAAAACCTAAACAGAGAAAATCACAAATTTTCGTCCTCTTCATCTTCATTAGGATCTTCAGCGATATTTTTGACTGTCTTCAAACTTTTGAACCAAGGTTCCAGTTCCTCCGGTATTAAGTCCTTTTTTATTAGGTTAACAGGTCCTTTTTCTTTGACTCTGTGATAGGCAATGATTCTAAATAGATCCTTTTCAATTCTTTTGGAAATTCATTACATTCCTTTTGTTTTGTTCATGTAGTTCTGGTCTTCTTAACATCTCTGCTAGCAACGTCTATGTAATTAAAATTTTCACTCATGTCATAGTTGAAGATTTTTTTTTCTCCTTTTACGAATCTCAGTCGTTTTATTTTAAGCCATTGCACCTTGTTTCCTTCGTTGTCCTTATCTTTGTTATTTATTATCTTAGAAGCCAGATCTTTCAAGTCATAAAACTCATGATACTTGAACTCTTTTGTTTTGTATGGCTCCTTCTTAATTTTCTTGACAATCTTATTATTTTTATTACATATATTTTTCTGCGCCTTGCACGTTGGCATATTGTAATCCAGTCTTGCTTGGAATATACCGAGGTTTCTTTCTTTTGTGTTTCAATAGCGCTGTGCATAGAATCTGCCTCCATGTATGTATGTCCTGATTCCAGAAACTTTTGCTCAATCATTTTCAGATTTTCAATTTTGTGAACAGCCCACAAAAGCAAAGCAGCCACATATTGATTTCTATTCTGACCTGAGCAAGTATCAGAAAAAAAAAAACTGATTGTCAAGAAAATTAAGAAGGAGCCATACAAAACAAAAGAGTTCAAGTATCATGAGTTTTATTACTTGAAAGATCTGGCTTCTAAGATAATAAATAACAAGGATAAGGACAACGAAGGAAACAAGGTGCAATGGCTTAAAATAAAACGACTGAGATTCGTAAAAGGAGAAAAAAAAAATTCTTCAACTATGACATGAGTGAAAATTTTAATTACATAGACGTTGCTAGCAGAGATGTTAAGAAGACCAGAACTACACGAACAAAACAAAAGGAATGTAATGAATTTCCAAAAGAATTGAAAAGGATCTATTTAGAATCATTGCCTATCACAGAGGCAAAGAAAAAGGACCTGTTAGACCTAATAAAAAAGGACTTAATACCGGAGGAACTGGAACCTGGTTCAAAAGTTTGAAGACAGTCAAAAATATCGCTGTAGATGTTGATGAAGAGGACGAAAATTTGTGATTTTCTCTGTTTAGGTTTTCTGGAGTTTGCCTCGATATAATAATATTGTTTTGTGTCTTGTGTATTAATTGCTTATAATAAAAATTAAATACCTACTACTTATATGTTTTTATAAATCAGTCATTCACAAAAATATTTACAGGTAAAAACGGATAAGTTTTAACAATTCTGTATTTTGACGTGTTAAATACAAGATTTTTTCAATAAATTTGACACAAACTCGTCAAATATAGTATGAACAATAGTAAGTAGTATACCAGGTATCAATAGGTAGGTTTCTCAGAGATTTACAGCAGATTTCTGTATTTCAGGTAAAACAGAATAACTGCACTACCTTGACGCAATCTTCTTCTTTTTTAGGGATTTAAATTACAAAATATTACATAATTTAATATTTGAATAGGTTCTTAGATAACATATTCATACTACAAGTTAAGTTTTATGAAGATATTATGCTTTACCTTTACACTATGATTTCTCAAAACTTAAATTGCGTTTATCTCCGTTTGTCATATTGTGCACATAGCCGGTTCTGCCAGAATACCCTCGATATGTTCCCGGTACAATTGATATTTATTTTTTTAAGTAACGTTTCATCCTTGACGAACCCGTTCAGCGCGATGTTTTGACAGACACGTTATGTAACGCCATTATTAATGGTTTCGTCTGAAAAAATGCGAATCCAGGTCGCTACATCGTAAATAGGTCACTTGTATGTACCCATGACTACTGTTAGTTAGCACAGTCTAATTAGAAAGTTAGATCAGATGTCTGAAAGTGGGTCAGGCTCAGGCATAATAAATTGTTACATAACTTTGTTATTATGTCATACTTATGTTTTCTTCTTTTCTTTCAGGTAATTTATCAGACGTGAAAAAGCTTTGGACGTAAAGACTTCTTCATCGCCGATCAAATAAAAATATCAGGTATTTGCTTAAACCAAACCTCAAGGTTTAGCTAACAGAATTTAATTCAAGTATTTCATTGCCATGCTGAAATTGAAAATTGTATATGCATGAAAGACCAAACGTTCCGTGCCTCGCGTTTCCTTACACATCGATGCATTTGATGCATTTCGGGTTTCATGCATGCATGTATAAAGAGTTTACTTTCCTAGAACGTATCCACAGTAAGCTTTTGTTAGTCCTATAGGGTGTCCTATTTCTCGTTCTAGTTTTCGTAACACCGCGTTATTATGCGTGCGATATTTTTGGCTTGCCGTGCATAGTTCGGTGTATTTCTGTGTTTAGAACCGAAGGTGATAACATGCTTTAGAGTTAGTTTAATTTTGTCGCGAGCTATTTTAAAGTGTATGTTGACTGCAGTTTCTAATAATATAATGTCTATTTGCTGCAACTCGAGGTATTTTCACTAATGGGTTTTAGGCATTCATAGACTGTTTTGTTTAGATAAACATGTTGTTGTATGTTAGGCAAATAAGCTTGATTAATTGCATTGCATAATGCTTCTAATGCTGAAGTTGAAGCCATGAAAACTTAATGCTAAAATTTATATGCGGTATTACGCACAATTCAGGTACAGAACCGTACATTTCGGTTTTACCGTTATTTCATATTATGCGGAATCATCGCGTCGCATACATTTTTTCCTTTTACTGCTAAGTACTGTTTAGGATTTAACTGTCATGTTTCGGTTAGAATTTTAAACTTAAAACGGTATTTACATTACGCAATGGTTTTCCCATCCATAACGGACTTTTCACAGATGGTGAATTTGCTGTATTTCAGTCTTTACATTTTAAAGGCCGTCTTTTATTTATCTCTGTACACTTCATATTGGCTGTTATTTTTGGCATCACTACGCTATTACGTACGATTTCCAACGTATTTCCGTTACAATATTATATCTCTTCGAAGGTTAATAACCGATAGGGGACATTTTTTTTTATAAATAGGTTCTGACGTGCAAGTAGACCATGACTCGACCTTTCCGTGTGACGTTGCCCAGGCATTTTTTTTTAAATTTCAGAACTTGAGTGTTTAACGTTTTTTAATACGCGAGACATTTCTTTGGCATCATATTGCGCCATAATGGTTAATGATTTAAGATGAATACGATGATTATGGCCGATCATTTTGATTCGTGACTTGATACTTTTGATATTAAATTTGAAATTTATTAGATCCTAAAGCTAACCTAAGCTCGTTCCTAAATTGATCCACTGCGAAACCAATAGATATTTTTCTGGGCAATGACAAACTGTCATGTTGTCAAAGTCCAGCGTCGTCTAAAAGACTGCCGAACAAGACGTTACCAAGACTTTCGAAATAAAAAACCGGTATAACAAGTTAATAGCTGTAGTCGTCTGTCGCAATGACTGTCTTTAAAACTTCGATGTCAAGTTTAGGACGTGATGGCGCCAGCAATAATCGTTAACTTTTATAAACTTCTCCATTTGCATAAAAATTTTGAACGCAGTTTTCTGACCTTAAAATTGAGTTAAAAGTATCTATTTTCGTTTGCATTTTTTGGTTTTAGAAGGTAACCTAAAATACCCTATGAGTTTTCTAAACTCAAGCGGTGAGTTACGTAATATTTTTAAAATTCCGATGATGGACTTAAGATTAGCTGACATTCCTAGTTTTAGATTAGTTTATAATTTAGACCTTTTATATAGAGTTTCTTTTCATACAACCTTGATCATACTCATTCCATAATCTAAATTAGATTTGCATCTTTGATGTAACAACAATGAATATAATAAAATCGATAATTTTATCGACAAGATCATCTCGGTTATATAAAATATCACGGGTGGGTGAAAGTTGACGAAAACAACCGGATTGAGATTCAAAAATCGAATAAAAAACCGGTATTTTTGATTAGCAATACCGCTGAGTTGTTCTTGGCAATACCATTTGTTTGTCAGATAACACTTTCTATATCGCTGCTTGTTATGCATTTCAATAGCTTCGAATATACGCTCATTGTGTAATCTTTAAATGCTGGTTATTTTTTTGCTGACATAATATTTTGAACTCTTCTAAACTTATTACGAATATCACTTGTATGCATTAGCTAACTTTTAAGTGCTGGAAACTTGTGAGAAATAATTATAAAGATAGTTGCAACTTTCCGATCGTCTGCTAACCCTTTTGGGATGTGCCTTGACACCATTTTAAATTTGTTATACGAGACGCTGCTAAAACGTGCCAAAACATTAACACCGCCTTAAAAATCTCACTTGCCTGACGTTGCTTATGATACTCCTACTAAATGCAAACTTGATAAAATGCCTTCCATTTTTAAATTCTATCAAGCTCAACGTCGAGCCATAGACAATGCTCAATTATTTTCTTCAACGCTAGCCTTTCTCAGCTCCGCGATATGCCAGGAACTGCCCATTAGCGCCAACAAGCTCTCCGAGCTGTGCATTTTAATTATGCAAATTGAATCAACACGACAACTATACGCTTGACGCCTTTGATAGAGTAGCTAGTATTTAAAACTCTTTGATATGCAAATACGATCCATTTTATGCGATAATCTCTCAATTGATCATCAGAATGCGCAATTTTTCATCGGATATTCAAATTCAACTGTCGGTTTTCGTATTTATAACGGCCATAAGTTATATTTATAGCTCTCATCGCATCCGGATTGATATAACAAATCTTTGAGAACGTGTTTTGCCGTTGAGTGGTCGAATGCGGCAATGTCAAGAGCTATGCCACAAAAGGAACGTGCTTCCATATTCAAACTCTACGCACGCGCGCAGTTCAATGACAGCCGCGGCCATAGACAAGATGCCTTTTAAGCGCATTAAGGCCTATGCACCTTGCGTAATACTCTGCGGTCGACGCGGCTTTACGTTTCCGTCAACTTTGAGCACGTAATACTAAAAATTACTTCACAACAAATTCTTTCTTAGAACCTAAAAAAATGGTTCAACTTTAAGTAACATGTTTCCAGTGACTGGAGTGTGATACTCGCTCGTAAGTTTTCGAAGCTTCGATTTATCGGAGGAACCGCTTGATATTTCCTAGAAGATGCTTTAAAAACCGTGTTTCAGATTTCATACAATGATCTCAACTCACCACGCTGTCCCAGCTCCCGCCGATTATCGACTTGTCCAGCATCTTGAGGTCCACACTCTCGTCACACGACCCGATACTGCCCCTCATCACTACCACGGCACGTCTCTCCACTAAACTTGGAATTCCCGCCAAAACTCACGAAAAACTATTGAGCAATCGAAAAATTCACGATCGGTCACGTAGCTGATTCTTTAAGGATATTTTTTGTTGCGCTCGCTCCAGGTTTCAGTTCACGACTGAAGCTGAAGCGGCAGGCGCGTCATTATTTATAGACGCGGGCGCAGGGGTGGGCATTTCAGGGATACGTCACTGACACTTCTACTGAAACTCGGGATGTTCGGGGAAGCCCGCCTTAATCTAAATTGTTGACAGACTCCTCCTACCTAGTCCGATGTACCTCCTTGGCCTCTTTAAGTGTTTCTTACTACACTGTAAGCAAAGCAATCACTGATTAATTAGTGTGCCGAGTTATAACTAGAAATCCTGAGGGACACTGTGAGGCAGTACCATTTTGCAGTTGAAATTAATTCGCATCGAGTTTGTGGTTCTCAAACACAAACATGAACATTTGATTGCTCAGTTGCCTGCCTGTGCTTGGTCGGGTTTTGGGAATATACATTTAGGTCAAATCTGTTTTCCAGGTGAAGTGGCTAAGACACCGCTATGCACCAAGCTTATTGGAATTTTGATATGATACTAAACGTTCAGTTTCGCACTGAGCCAGCGTGGTGGAATATGGCTCAATCTTATTCGTATCCGGGTGTGTCCCTCGGTGGGCTACTTACTTTACTTTTAGTTTTAATTCACCGTTTTATGTTTCCACTAATTCTACCAAGGAATGACCACTGCACTGGTGTAGCGATCACTTTATTGCAACACTCAGAATCCGCGGCTGGGCACGGCCACCGGGACTGATTGTAGCAGACAGTTAAATTGTTTGACGTCATCCCGTAAATAACATCTACACACCGTTATATTGTGCAAACCGACCAAATCCGTGATTTTGGGACTTTGATGCTAAAGTTGACCCGCTTAGCTAATGGTAACATCTGTTATTATTTATTTTCTGTAAAGACAAAATTACAGTACTATTAACGCTTTCTCACAGTGTGATACATACCGTAATGACAAAACATAAACAAAATATGATGGCGGTAAAAAAGTACAGCTTTTTATTGTAAGTATGAATTGGACGCTGTTAAATATCTACTACAATTTATAATCTTAAATAAAATATTCTTTGTGTATATCTGAAGTTAGTGCCATATTCAATGTTGTTATCAATGAATGGCTTATGCAACTGTCAGTTTATGTTGATGAATCACATCTATTTCACGGCCGATTTGCGTAATAATCCTCATAACAAATCTAATTAATTGAAGGCAATAAAACCCTCTTTATTGCGATTTAAATCTTTTGTTGTCCCCATAGCTGTATTAAATTAAGTTGGAGTTGTGCCAATTTTATTGTTTAGGAGTATTTGTTTTGTCTCTACATTACATTCTGTTTGATTAAGTGAGCCTTTAATTATAGTTCAGATTGTAATAATGCTCTTTGTGCTGTTCGCATTAAAGTTGTATGTTTTTGTCTTTTGTATTATTTTCCCCGATGGGAGGCAAGGACACGTGTGCACGCGCTAGAAAATACCAGGGCCATTTATAAACTAAATAGATGAGATGTTTAATACATATAATATTTCATTGACTAGTTTAACTAAACTCATACAACACAATGATTCTTTAATTCTTAGGCTACTGAGAAACTCCTTTGAAGAGCAGCTTTGGATGGTTTCTCCCCCATTTTTCTTTCGGTTAAGTATATTTTATGGTCGTGATAAGTTGATAGATAAATCTGTCATTTTACATACAAAATGTATCATGTATGTATCATGTAGCTGCCTGCTTGAGCCAGATCCAAAATATAGATGTGCAAATGATAGACTATTGACAAACTAAAACTAGGCGCAACTGTGCCTCTGCCACCTCGTATAGGAAAAGGCTGACGCCATGTTACGTCAATAACGCCAATGTCCGCTCCCGATGCAACGCGCGATGACGTTCCAACTATAAATAATGTGTGGCCTACTTGCCGTGCCCGATGGCGTGATCTGGGAAACAGGAGGTGTTTGTTATGCTGTGGGATTGAAACTATGTTAACACTCTACTTAAGCCGTACTCCAACCACCAACCAATGCTTATTAGGTACCTAATTAGTGCTGATGAGGTACCTAATCTGATCCGGAATAATTGAAACAAAAAATAAACTTTAGAAAAAACCGACTACCACAAACCCTATTTGATTAGATTGAGTTTAATACAAACTGTAACCCCTTATCCCCCCCCCCTCCTTGGGGACTTAATTTTGTCAAATCCCATCTCAGTGCTACCCTACGCTACTAAGGAACCTCTTTACAAAGTTTCATGGCTCTAGGTCCACCGGTTTAGGCTATGCGTTGCCTGTCCGTCAGCCACGCATTGTATTTGAACCTAGTATTGAGCAGTTCTGGTGGCCATATGTGGTCTTTATCAGCAGTTCCGCATCAAAATATTATGCTTACCGTGAGTAAATGCACGAGTTATTATTAAAAACACAAAAATCACTATAGGTCTGCCTATAATATTTGAAGAGTTCCCTCGATATCTCCAGGATCCCATTATCAGATCCTGACCTGGTGGTCTATGGTACCAATTGAAAGCTAAACCCTTTCAAACAAAAAAATAATTTTCCAAATCGGTCCATCCGTCTAGGCGCAATCGGGGAACAGACATAAAAAAAATAAAAAATAAAAATCCGGACGAATTGTAAACCTCCTCCTTTGGGAAGTCGGTTAAAAAGTTGTGCAGGGGTATAGGTGGGCTGAGCGGATAGTTCTGTTCCGCGGCCCGTATACACTATTAGTAAGGGTATATTTATTATAATAATAATATAATACTTGTCATTTTGTCAATGATGGTTTTCCCGATAATTCAAGGCAGGCACAGTAAAGATTTGACAACACAGTTCTTGCAAACTGTCTGAATTTTGCACTAACGTTGTAAAAGACCTATACGCCGAAAAAAGATTTGTTCAAATCGGTTCACAATTGGCGGAGTTATCGCGTAACAAACATAGAAAAAAAAAACATACGGGTCGAATTGAGAACCTCCTCCTTTTTTGAAGTCGGTTGAAAAGGTAAGAGTATACTCGAATACGAGTAAGAAGCTTATGCTCAGCAGTGGGACTGAGTATGGTGACTCTAATTGGCTAATTGGCATATTTAATAAGTAACACAGAGATATTTGAGTTGGGGTGAGACGAGCCAGCTTGAATCATCGGATGCCGCTCGGCACAATCCCGTGACGAAAAATTACCAATCACCAGTCACACCAAACCGATGCATTGCGAAATGTTATCAAAATTATTTCTATAAAAACCCTTGAACTCATCTTGATTTAACCATTTATCAGTCTTTTCAATATTTTACGTTTACCGACGAATTTCACTCCAAGATGATAGAGCAAACTCTGCAGGAAGCGGAAAAAAACGCTTTCATGGTCGCGTCTCGTCAATGCCTTTCGATTTCCGTCCGCGTCACGCTCTCTACATCCCGTGGCTGTAATTAGGCGGTAATGGGGCTGGGTAACTGGCCGTACTACCTCTATAAAGCTGCTTGAAGGCTTGCGATGTCACTGCTTATTAAATCTTTCATAATCATCATGTAAGGGTCACTTTTCGAACGCCTGTCAGTCAACACATTCTCTGAATAACTTTGACCACTCGTTATAAATGTTCAAAGTACTTCTGTGCATCGTGATTATCTACTGTGCAGTTTCAACACGTGACATTGGCGGAATTATTGTGGCATAGAAAATAAAATAGATAAATAAATAAATACCACGATAGAAGCCACAAAACAAAAACTTTTAGTGTTGACACGCCTTTGAAGTAGTGGGCCAAAGAAGACCTTGCTTCTCCTTTCAGAATTGTTAGATTGTGTTGAAAGTCGGGTGGGTGACCCTTATCATATTAATTCTTCATAGCTGCGGTAGAGGGCGCCCGGTGTCTCGCAATTATGGGCGAAACTGAGCCTTTCTCACTTTCTATGCGAAAATCTTTCTAACGCGTCAATATTTATATCATGATCGCAGAAATCAGTTTTCCCAAACTTTTTCGTCAGTTTCGCTTACTAGCAATATTTATGTTTTCTCGTAATACGCGCGAAAAGTATTCTACGTATCGCCGCCTGTTCCAAGAAACGTCTCGTCGATAGAGTTGCACGGCTCCCTCGAACCGTGCCGGAAAATTGGCTATTATCCCACGAACGCGCCTTACTACGAAAGGTGATGCAGCTAGCAGCAAAGAAAGATTCAAGCTCTTTTATAAAGCAAAAGTATTTAATCTGCCATTCGCTCAATCAATTTACTTCATCACAGTTGTGCCTCTGCCACCGCGTATGGGAAAAGGCGTGACGTTATGTTAAATTGTTGTGCGTTAGTCTAACTAAATCTAAGGAAATATGGCCCGACAAGTTTTTATGATATCTATCTCCTCGTCCGGAGTTGGTTTAGCCATGTAGGACTAGCAGCTATTAGGACAAAAATTTGTAGGGAACAAAACCAAAAGCGCAACAAAGGGAACAAAAGCCAAATAATTTCGTAATTTTAATCTTTTTACACAAAATTGCGTTTGCGTGCTTTGCATAAATTATAGAAATCTCCTTTGTTTTGTTTCATTTTCAACACTCTTCCGTTTTTTTACGGATTGCATAATGTGTTACTCTCCGAATCCGTTTACAGTTACAGGGTAGAAAAGAAAATGTTCAAAATATAAAGTAATCACAAAACGTTTGACATTATTTTTATCTGAACTGACTGAATATCTATACTTGATTAGTTTTAACCGTCGTCAATAATGAAGTGTGAAGATGCAAGCTGTCTTTAGCCGTTGTACCTGGTAAAGCTTAATGTTAACACGTTCACGGCAGCGAGGGCTCCGTGAATAAATTATGGAATACACACGAGGATTGTATGACCAAACCACTTCCCACGATCTTAACCCGATAAAGTTATGTTTAATTTATAGGAAACTAGTTTAAAACATCCGGCTGCTATTAGTTTAGGCTTATTCTGGTTTCGGGTCAAGCATTACGTAGCATAAGCTGCTAGGTACTTCCATAGTTTTAGTATCGTAATAATGCCTGGGCGGACGGATGGCTAAAGGCGAAGGAAAACTTTGTTGGGAATCCTCAGATTACTTAAATTCGTTCTTCAGAGACTCGTTGGGTCTGGTGCGATCATAAATCACATTCCCAGAGCAGTGATGATGAGCTGTCGTGCAGTGTCATGTTGACATTAATATTGGTTACTCAGGTCTATGGTCCCTTGGAGCTGTGAAAAAATTAAACTTCTAGGTCCACGCAATCAAAAGATACTGCTATATTATATTATGTCATAATTTTGCTGATTTTGTATGAACTCGCGTGGAACTCGCAAGGGAATCAAAACCTATGGGGTACTTCCGGTTGGCCTAGGGTCATGAAATTTGGAATAAAGGAAGGTCTTATATCACAAGTATATCTGAAAACTGCAAATTTTCTGTCTTTCTAAAAAATATTCAATTTGGTTTACATGGATGACATCACACTTTAGTTTTTTATGTGGAAACCTAATTACACGTGTTACGCTCTCCAAGTGTGATCGGAACTCTTGGTGCGCGAGTCCTACTCGCACTTGGCCGGTTATTTTTATCCGCAGCCACCGATGTCTTTATCATTATTTGGTAGCATTATCATAATGTATTATATTTAAAGAGGAAGCATTGCTGTAAACCATTTCGAAGCTGAGATAATAGAGCTTCAAGTTACACTTTTTGTACTGAAAAAACTTTAAAGTAAGATATCTCAGCCCCGAAATGATTTAGCTATATGTACTCTATAGTAAGATTAGCTAACTTTTAATTGCTCTTTCAAACAACTTTCATGAGTGGCCGCCAATACTCAAAATCGACCAAACTCTAAGGAAACGTCAAAATGAACGCCAACTTTACCCAATGCCAATTATGTTATTGATTAATTGATTAATAGTGTGGATGATGTGGTCCTATCCTACCGATTTCGGTCACGGCGACCGCTTCAATCGCTCGCGCGCATATGGCGTATGTAGCGAATCTTCCTAGTGAATATCTTCGCACTTTGCGCGGTGAGCACCCCATTATTGTAATTAATTGGTTATACGTTGCATGCGACACTGTGCCTCTGTCGTGATAATTATGTTTCATGTTTATTCTTAGCTCATATCCCGTGCGTCACTAGTACTAAAATCCTCTATCAATGGTAGGGCTGCCTTGGAGCTGTCTGTACTACTAGTTAGGGCCTGCTGTCACCGCCCACCCTATTCCTTGGGACTTTAAATACTAAAGTTAAAATAGTATCTTAAAAATAGATCATTTATTTTCAGAGTAAGGTTAACCTTTGATCTTGAGGTAATACTGAACGATGGTCACAATTTTGTTTGATCGTAAAACGGTGATGCAAGTGCATGTTTTGATAATTTGTGTGACACTTTACAAGCTATGCTGGCAAATGTGCTTTTGCCTTGTGTAAATGATAGTAAATGATATTGTGGAAAAGGCGCGAGGTTACTCCTATTTTGATAGAATTTATTTTTAATAATATCGTCATGCATTTTCCCATACGGATTGGTACAGACATCGATAATTTATTGTAGTCCTTTCTCTCTCCAAGTGTTAGTACTTAGATTTTTATTCAGTAAAACTGTTTTCTCTACAAATCATTTTCTTGTCACATGCCTCTTACCGTATTCAACTTCTATTTTTAGGTCTTGCGGTCGCAAACTTTCACTTGAGTCGACGGACAACACTTTTTTTGCAACTATTTAATACCTAACTTATCTTGTTTGTTGCTGTCTTGTCACTATGATTATGACTAATCTTAACAGAAAGTTGGACGAAAATAAACCAACATGAGACAGAAGAGACTTAATGAGAGAGGACTGTATAAGATTCTGAACAACTTTTTTCAAATAGCAAACAATCTATACTAAAATATATAATTGAAACAAAAAGTAAACTTTAGAAAAAACCGACTTCCACAAACCCTATTTGATTAGATTGAGTTTAATACAAACTGTAACCCCCTATCCCCCCCCCCCTTGGGGAATTAATTTTGTCAAATCCCATATCAGTGCTACCCCACGCTACTAAGGAACCCCTGTACAAAGTTTCGTGGCTCTAGGTCCACCGGTTTAGGCTATGCGTTGCCTGCCCGTCAGCCACGCATTGTATTTGTACCTAGTATTGAGCAGATCTGGTGGCCATATGTGGTCTTCATCAGCAGTTCCGCATCACAATATTATGCTTACCATGTGCATTTGCACGAGTTATTATGAAAAACACAAAAATCACTATAGGTCTGCCTATAATATTTGAAGAGTTCTCTCGATTTCTCCAGAATCCCATCATCAGATCCTGACCTGGTGTCAATGGGACCACCCTTGAGGTATTACCTATACGCCGAAAAAAGATTTGTTCAAATCGGTTCATAATTGGCGGAGTTATCCCGTAACAAACATACATACGGGTCGAATTGAGAACCTCCTCCTTTTTTTGAAGTCGGTTGAAAATCAGGTAGGTAGGTAAGATTTTTCGGCGTAATATAAATAAAATCAAACAATACAAGGCACAAGCGAGAATTATGAGAGATTAGCACGAACATATTTATTAGTTTATATATATATTATATAAATATATTTCATATTTATTTATATAAGCATGCACTAGTTTATGTAGTCTATTGATTTGTAAGTAATAATTATATGTATTGTACACATGTGTCTACTCCTACTCAGCAATCCACCTACAGGACATATCCAACCCCCACCCAACCCCATTCCGACTTCATGTCATAATGAGGTAAACGCGGGGGAGCAAGCCAGCAGCGGGTTAGTTCTTTACGTACCCGCAGCTATTTCTGTCTCAATCCACCTGTCTCATCCCTATTTGGTTTGCTGGAAGAGATCTCTTATGAGAGATAAGCTCGCCTTTGTACACGTTTTCTATGTTTTTTATTGTCCTATGTAACTGTTTGTGTGCAATAAAGAAATTATAAAATTATTAACATTTCACATATCGAGTAACCGAGTCGATTTGAACTGACCTTTATTTAATTGTACAGCGAGCGGGTCGATACATTTACATTTACATAACATACACGTTGTTGTTGCTTACCCCACAGACTTCTACTAATACCTGAACCCCACGGTAGCCCTCATGTTTTCCACTTCACGGAAGGGTTGGCATGCTAATTAGATGTTCCCAGTTCGATTCCCAGTCATGCACTAGGAGCCGAAATGCCTTAGGAGCGGCAGAGTGTAACGGAGTAGGCGGAGAGCTATGAAATATCTTGGTCTAACATCGGAAGAATACTAGCCCAGGGGGCTGGTCTTGCCTTGAAGATGTCGAGGAGTGTGGGTTTTGCAGATAGTTTTTCCTAACATGAATGTAGGGGTCAGTACACATCACAGTGCGATTCTTCAGGTGTTTAAACCGTCTTACTATTATCTATGACAAACTGACTATCTCGAATCCGGCAGCTCTTGTGTGCAGCCAAAGCTTAACTCAAACTCTTTTTTTTTAAGTTTCGTTGTTAGGTTCTGTCTGATATATCTAATATTTTAGATTGTGTCGCGACTTTGACTAGCTCTGCCATTTGGCAAAGATAGACCGTACAGTAGAAATCTTAAAACACCCCCCTTTATTTCGCGAAAAGCAAACACAATAACACGCATACTGTTTCCAAAACCCGACTTCTGATGCAATTAATTTTGTTCTGATTGCTGCCGACACAATGGCGGCTGTTGATTGAGATAACACAGAATTTCCCTCTTCGCCTCTTTTTAATACTGCTAAGTTCAGCGCATATACTTTTGTGGGTTTTCATGCTGTAAAATAAAACGGAACGCAGATAATCTATATAAAAACAATTCAATATCTAGAAAAGGTATGCGTTGGCGCCCGGGTTTTTACCACAGAGGTTAATAGTTGATTTTTCATGTGAAGTGCTCCACAATGAAGCAAGAAAGATTTAAGTTTTAGTTTGAAGTAAAAGTGGTGTTTACAGATGTTCTGCCTGAATTAATATCCCCTGAAAAAATATATTACCACAAGTGAAATCCATGAATCATGCGCGGTGCGGCGAGTCAGGAGTTCCTCAGAACCACCAGACCGGTGTCTGGCCTCATTCAGTCACATTACATCTTTTACTGGCAACACAAACATTACTTTCCTTCTTTATTTTTTATGACGATCCTTATTAGCTGCGAACAAAGAAATACTGGCCATCAGGAAGAGCGATGCGACGCGGGGGAATTTCGAAAGAGGAATAACAGTTCTGAAACCCTATTTGTTACTTACGAATGCATTTTGTACGTTCTCTGGAATTGGTGCAGTGGGTAAAATAAAACAGCAACAAATATTTGCAACCCAAAATTACTGGTTTGCTCACCAAATATCAGGGCGAAGTGGTGGGTCAGGGTAGGTCAATTCTAATCTTTCGTGTTAGGTTGACATGTAAGAACTACAAAAACCAACGCACCATCGAAGTACGAAAAACTACCAACGACTTAAGGAATTTTGGTTGCTATTTTTGATGAGGAAATAGGTAATATCTGGCATGCAATTATATACTAGCCAAATAAAACTTAACGCCAGTATTTATAATTTAGTTCTTACGATTTTGATTCTAGGATAGAGGGCTTGTAATATTTCAGCGTTGGGCATCTGATTTTTCGTATTGATTTTCATTTGTCGCACAGCCAAATCCGTGTTTTAGTTTTCCTCAAGCTTTCCTTGACATATTAATAAATCCTTTATTTAATGCGCGTGTGCGGTTATGCAGACACAAACCAGTTTTCTTTCACAGTGAAAATCTTGATTTCTTGGCGTGAATAATTCATATTAAAATTATGTCACGACTGAAAGTGTTTATGTATGAATTTTCAGGAAATATGTTTTATTATTATTACGTCTTGATGAATATTGCACGTGGAAAAATCGTTCGCGTCATATGTTCTGAGTAAATAAACAAACAAAAGCCCAGTCCCAGGGATTATATTTTTAAATATTTGCCCTATATTCCGTTTTACTTCCCCCTTTGTTTTTGTAACTCGATCTTTACACGGAAAGTGCGGAGAGATCTTTTCTTTTGTTATATTTACTCAACTTGACAGTTCTTTTGATCAAGATTTTCGAACGGCTCTCTGCGATCTAAATAATGAGTTATTTGGTGAGTTCCGTGTTTTATTTCGCTATGTTGTTATTAATAAAAACAACATAGCGTCACACCTTTTCCCCATACGGGGTGGCAGAGGCACAACTTCGCCCACTTTCAGCTAGTGATTCAATACTCCATTTTACTCCATTTTAATATCCTTAATACCTATATTATATCTCAGCTTTGCACTTGATTGTTAACGACAACATGCCACACCTATAAAATACGTTGTTCCTGTAACAGTTAGTCGATTTCATATAAAACCACACGCTCTTAAAGCCCAGCTTATAAACCGAGAGCACCCACATTTTAGTAGTGGACGCTTAATGAGCGAAATATTAAAACCCGTGTAAGATTTCAACGGAAAACCAATTAACCCAAATGAGCGATGATAATAAATAAGATCGGAATTTGTTACACACTTTTTAGGATTTCGTAGTAGGTTTGGGGAATCCTTAAAGGTTCTTCGGGTCTGATGTTTGTCCGTCTGACTGTCAATGTCCATGTATCATCCATCATCATCATCAAAATCTAATGGTTCTACGTAGTCTAAGTTTCTTGTGTCACATCTATAAGTAAGTACCTAGTTCAGTAAAGCTTTTAAACAATTTATGAAGATACGTAAAATGTTTCAGCCTCTCCATAAAACCTAAATAGGTGACTACGGACCCCAAGAAATGGATGATCTGCCCTGCGTTGATAAATGTTTCGTATCGCGAGCTTTATGAAGAGAATTCCTGGAAAGTTGGAAATTTGATTTTGAAAAATGTAGGTTTAAAGCGGCATCTGTTCGCAGCAAAACGTGAAAGTGCACTCACTAATGAGGTAATGAGTTTTTCCTAATATATTCCGAAAATATTCAACATTTGGCAGAGCGGATTAAACACTGTTTAATCTAAGATAAAGAATCAAGAGCCTCATCTCGCTAAAAGCGTCATTCCTGAATATTAAAAATCACAATGCGGTGGTTACGAACCCCTCTTCTGATCCACCCATCCCGTGAAAAAAACCAACAACATCCAGGGGCGCGGGAAACCGCCGCCCTTACTCGTATCTTTTATGATTTTCTTCCGTGACTGTTCCCCGTTCCACAATCACGCACCGTCGCTATGTCTACCCACCAACCCTTATTTGTATAAAGTTAAGGGCTAGGCGGGCGACAAAACCTGGAGTTCAGGGTTATGTTTCAGCTACATGAATTCCGCCGATTGAAGTGTCTCATGTTTATATAATTGCTCAAGTGCACGCTTCTTGTGCCGACATTGTTTCACTCATGTTTCACACATTGTAGGTTTTAAAACCTGCAGCGAGGGTTTGCAATTCCGCAGGATGTTCGTAAAGTTGTCTTTGTATCGTTACTACGATGTACTAAAATCTTTTGGCCAACTATTGTCTGTCTACTCAAATAAATAGATCATATTTCTCAAAATAATACTTCGTCTTCTAAAAAAAACCCTATTTCTAAAGCTACCTTGTATTGTAAATATGTCTCCAGTGCACCACAGACAGCGCGATTTCCTAATAAGAATAAAAATGATTATAACCGACACGTGCACTGCAATCAGTAACCTTCACTCCACGTACAGGGTGCTACCATATTCCGTAATCATAGGCATATGCGCGAGACAGTGCCGGATTGAGTGGAAATGCCAAATGCTTTTGCTGAAAGCACCGTGACTTGAAGGGCACTTAAACATCACGTTTATAACCTTCTATCCTGTAGCTTGAAAGCCCTTGTTTTGTGTGGTTGCTCTCAGCCAGTTTTTTTATGTTGAAAATATGGTATTTACATTGTTTGTATGGTTACCAAATTGTATGATTTGCCTAATCGTAACGATCCTTGGTCATCAGTAATACTGATTCAGTGCTATGCTGATTTATCTTGATAAGATAACGATTATCTATAGTTTTGGTAGAAAATTGTATTCTAGTATCGATGGTATGCTGCTGATATGTCCATTTGCAAAAGTCGCCCACCGAAGCGCTAACCCTAAATCCTCAAGTCCGGCCCTGCCTGCGCAGGAGTCACCGTGCGATCTGCACATGTTCGTAGCACGCGCTTATCTGACCACGTCATACCGTGTTGCTATACCGACTGTTTATAAACAATCGGTCAAGCGTCGCGTTTAGAGATCGTGAGGTGACGGTATGTCCACGATCAATAGAGGATATCCCTATGCTTTATGTACCAGTTTCGCTTGGAAATTTATTTATTTATTTAATAGTTTACAATAAGGCTTACAGTAATTATTTACCAAATTGCACTTCTTACTAGATAATTAGTAACAAAAAGCAACAATTATCATCTATCTGTAGAAACTAAATAGTAGAGTCAGTTGGTTTTTTAACTTTGGGATTGTATCAAAGAATATGTCCAGCTGACCCACCCTGACCTTCATTTATTAGAGCAGCTCTTGGGGTAGGCGCGTTTTCACCGCGCAGACTGCGAAAATGGTGGGTCGGGGCCAATAGTGGTGGCCGGCGCCGAAGCATGCCAGATCGCAATTCGGGAACTATTAAAGAAATGCAAAACGCTCGGATTATTAATGGCAATTGAGTAATCTTTTACAACTCCATATGTATTTGTGGCACTCTCTGCCACCCAGTCTTTACTACATATGCTCCCGCTGCGCGTGCTATTCCTAAGATGTTACTATACTAACTGAACGAAATACAAAACGCTCTTTAAGATATTCGAAGCTATAAACTTCCGCGTGAGAAGCGTGTTGCCATAAGTTTTTAGTATGTAGCAATCTGAAGCAGTAGCTTGCGACGTCGCCCACTGTACACCATCACAGGCTAGAATTTTCTGCCCTATATGTCGTCGACCTTACCCTTAATCGACTCCAGGCTACATAGGAAGCAGTACTTAGCTCCCTGCCTGAGTTTCTAATGAAAACGCTCGTTCCGGGCTTAACTTTAAAGGTCACTCGAGAAATATCCGGGCAAAGGACCGAGCGAAAAAATAAAAAAAGTTATTAATATTAAATCCAAGTCAAATGGGTATGCAGGCAGGGGTATTAAATTAAGGTAACTGAAAAATTCCTGTAAGATATGAAACTCTGGACTTTAATGATACAGAGATGGCCTGCCCTGGGCAGGCATCTCTATGTTGATATTACTTGTCGAAAATCTCGAATCATCAGTGTAGTGGCCTTGTTTCAGAAAAATATGAGCCGCATTATCTTCGAAGCACCCAATTTCCTTTCCGGAAAAATCGTGCCAGCAACACGCCCCGCCTCCGCCGCTGTTCGCAGAAAATTTCGCACCATATTAATTATTAAAAATCCGAACAGTTTCCGCGGGAAAGTTTTTAGTTTTTCTTTTTATTTCGCTCCCTACTCTAGTGGCGGTGACACGGTTCAGTTGCCAGTGACACTCACAGGAATTTCATAATTAAAACATACATGACGTTTCGTTACACGCACCCTATATCTGTCTTGAGACGCATATACGCCCCGCTTTGCCTGTCTATTCTATTAGACGTGAAGGTTATGCAGTTTCTGTTATTCTGTTTTGTGTGGTTTTAATTTTCTTGACCCGGTTTCTTTTCGCGAAAATTATCTGTTACTCCTTGCAATAGATTAATTAATTAGCCGAAACGACTGTTTACTTTACGACGGGATGTTGAGGAAAACGCAAATTAAGCGTGATGTAACTGTTTTTTATTTTTATTTTTTTATGTATATGCCCCGATAGCGCCTAGACGGATGGACCGATTTGGAAAATTATTTTTTTGTTTGAAAGGGTTTACCTTCCCATTGGTCCCATTGACACCAGGTCAGGATCTTATGATGGGATCCTGGAGAAATCGAGGGAACTCTTCAAGTATTATAGGCAGACCTATAGTGATTTTTGTGTTTTTAGTAATAACTCGTGCATTTACTCACGGTAAGCATAATATTGTGATGCGGAACTGCTGATGAAGACCACAAATGGCCACCAGAACTGCTCAATACTAGGTACAAATACAATGCGTGGCTGGCGGGCAGGCAACGCATAGCCTAAACCGGTGGACCTAGAGCCATGAAACTTTGTACAGAGGTTCCTTAGTAGCGTGGGGTAGCACTGAGATGGGATTTGACAAAATTAATTCCCGGGGGGGGGGGGGGATAAGGGGTTTGTATTAAACTCAATCTAATCACTTTTTGTTTCAATTATTCTAGTTACTATTTCTGTACCCTACAAAGCTACAAAGTTTCTTTTGCATGCAAACAAGGCAAACGGTTAGCTTTACACCTCACACCGTATAATACAGGAACATTACCATAATGGCATTCAAGTTATACCTAACAATCAAGTCTACCATACCACGAATCAGTAGCATGTTTCTGCAATGTTTTGCACATATTGAGGTTATGCAGCAAAGATTACGTTCCGTTACTCGCGGGGTCACAGCCTACTTTTGCTTGGTATTATTATTACCATTGTTTCGTTCCACGCACGCACGGCGAAGGTCGTCACTCATCTCGTTTGATTAGTGATGATTACTGTCTTGGAAAAGACAGGTGTAAATCGTGGCTTTAGTATCGTTTATGATGTCGAGTTATTAAACTGTTACTTCGTTAACCTATTTCATTGATTTTATTGCACTTTAAATGGCAGATTTACTGTCGCTTTCAATTCGTGTTATTGGACACTAATAAAATTGACATCCCGTCAAATACGGATTTATTATTATTGGCAACACTTACCCGTTATTGGATTTGCCTGTAATATGTGTTGAATCAGTTTTTTTTTTTCGGTGCCACATTTCGGAAATTTCATCGGCCTACACTAAACTACATAAATGTCTGTCTCGGCAAGCTTTCGTCTGACGCAGCGGTGAAAGAAAGTTCCAACTGGTGCGAAATGCCGACCGATAGAGAAAATTGCCCTAATTCCTTTAATTTTTTCCTATAATTGTACTGTCAAGTAAAAGTAAAATTCAAGCCAAAAAAGGGCAATTAAAGTAAAAGTAGCCCATTAATGTTCCCACCGAGGGGCACAGGCCTTTACTCGGATCCGAAAAAGGGCAATTAGCGGAACTAATTAGGGAGTTACAAAAAACTTTAGGATTGTCTAGGGGCAGGTCTCCTGAAAATAGTCATATAAATTCCTCTCATTTACCTGTGCCGGTAGGGCGGTGGGGGTGTACGAAAGGTCCCTTTTTCCAGTTATTCGCTTGTAAGTCGAAAACCATTGGAAATATCAACACACTTGTTTCTACATTAATTAACTACATTAAATTTTGCCCACCGCCCTAGCGGCACAGGTAAATAAGAGGAATTTATATATATAACCCTTTTCAGGAGACCTGCCTCTACACTCTACTTTTTAAAAGAGGTACGGGGGAGGTTTCTTGCCCTTCTTTGCTCCATCCCTAAGCCCACAACTTCCGAACGGGCGGTAGTATACAAAAATATTAATATTATATTGACGTTGACTAAGTAATATGTATGATTTTATGGTCAATAATTTTTTTGAATTGAATTGAATTGACTACACAATCCTAAAGTTTTTTGTAACTCCCTAATTAGTTGCGCTTATTTTTCTATTTTTACTGGGTTACCTATCCGGATAGACATACAGCGCTAACTTTCTAGCTGACTGTACTTTTGTCCTTAGATATGTAGTTTAATTGATACAAAAAGGTGTCAGTCTATAGACCAGACCATGCTCTTAGTCTAGTCTGTCTGTCTGTATGAATAACGTTTTAGAATACTTTTTACCATTCGGAAAATGGCGATACTGCCCTTATGTAATTTCGCTTTTTAGTTTTGCTCTATTTTTGCAGAATGTCACGAAGGTATCACCGGTATTTAAAAAATAGATTATTGGCTAGAAAAAATCAAGCAATCAGTATTTAATTTGCTACTTTATTGTGTGTTGGGCGGACAAAAAACAGCTGAAAAAGTACAACAAGATGATTGAGTACTTCAGCTAAGAATACAGTCTCTCGGAACTGAATGAAAACACAATACAGAGATAAAATATTGGCTTGCTTCTCGCTAATTTTGTAAGCACTTACTTACTAGCGATCGTCGAAACTAGTTTTCGGAAGCCATGATTTCTAACACATCGTAAATTGTGCTTGGGTATCAAAACATTTCGTCAGGCCTATTCCCTTATCGCACAGATTTGCTCAACTCTTAATAAAAAGAACTTTTTGCGTGACTAATAGAGGGCTCGCCCATCGTCTCGGTGCGATTGTTAGTATTTATATGCATCATAGACACATTATGCATTAACAGTCCGAGTTGAGTATTTATATGCATCATAGACACATATGCATTATCAGTCCTTTTCTTTTCTTTTCTGACTGTTGACGTAGTTTTGGCTTTTATGTCAATAGTACAAATTTTTCAATGCTCAGATAACTTCTGTCTGTCTGTTTATCTGAGGAATTTAGTATTGGTGCAGGAACAGTCTGCAACGCAATTAGATGGGCCGGCCTACATACTACTAATAAACCTACCAACCATTGTAACCATATTTATGCAAATAAATGAAATGAAATACTAATTTGTTTGCAGGTCTGCCCTAATTCGGTTCTAGACGTACATGAAATGACAAATAAAGCTATTAAGTCTATTTGGCGATTGAAAAATGGCCCCTAAAACATAACCATCCGTATGCTCAAGACTGAACAAATATTTATCAATGCACATTTACCTGGGCCTACTGTAGTATTATGTAGTAATACTAAACTTTACTATGTCCTCACTTGTCCTGTATAATTTCAGCATTCAGGCTTGCACCACATTAAAACGATAAATAACCGACAGTTAATTACTTGTAAGGAGCCAGTGCTTAAACTATATTTATTAGACTAGTTATACTTATTTATGGCTCTACCGGGCATATTTTACCGTGGCGCTATATAACTGATAGTATTTTATTAGACATAAAAGGCTGTTGAAACGTGATTTAGTACTATATCAATGGACAAGGTAAATAAAAAAATCGTTTACAGACTCATTTTAAATACTTGATGTATATAGACTATTTGGTAAGTATAAGTACATATTGTGGATCATTGTTCCACAGACTTCCATGAATCTAAGCATCTCACATGCATGCCGTAGATACGAGTCAGATTGTAATCAGAGGCAAGGACTTGTTGAAGTAAAACTTCTTGGGGCACGGGGGTAAAATTTATTTAACCTCTCAACTGTGGGTTATTCATATATTTGCTTTTCAATTGCTATTAGCCGGGTGCTATCACGAGTGGCTAAGAAATGTAACGGAAATTGGAATCGGTGACGTCAGGGTCGGCTGAAGACTTTTAAAACCGCAACTATTTTCAAAACGGTTTTTAACTAATCAGATAAGATAATAATACATTCGTACAATAAAGAATGTTAATTAGTGAGAGAAAAACCTGATGAAACGTTAACAAATAAAAATTATTTTAAGCATTCTTCCACGAGTTCTTGATTTCCGGTATGGCCAAAACCAGTGACGTGACCAAAAACTACTTCGTTC
Source organism: Argyresthia albistria (assembly GCA_963457715.1). NCBI lineage: Eukaryota > Metazoa > Arthropoda > Insecta > Lepidoptera > Argyresthiidae > Argyresthia > Argyresthia albistria. The sequence goes on along the minus strand of OY735275.1, from coordinate 4,966,346 downwards.
AACCTCTTTGTTGGAACCGGAACTTATGTTTGACAGCTGTGCGATGCGATCCATACAGTTTGTAAGAAAAGAGTTTCATCAATGTCACATACGGGTCGATATGGATTTCTAAAATTATGAACGAATCGTTTTGTGGCCGGTAACTATGGAATAGGTACCTAAAACGCGCTGCGTAGTCGCGCAACGGGCAGCTAGTAATCGCATAAAGTCACTTAGAATCATCCAAATGTGATATTTAGTTTTCAAGCAAATTCCGATGTGATGGATGGCTGCATTAAGACTTCTTGAAAACAATAAGTAGGTACCTAGAACTGTTCTAAAGCCACTTTTTATTATATAGTGCAGTTCAAGTCACAAATTAGCAGTTTAGCTACTAAGTACGTGTTATACCTACCTATTTAATGTTTATCTGTAGTAAACGGCCAAAGCGAGGTCTACAGCTTACAGAGCCATAAGTTTAATGGCTTATTGTTTCGCTTATTTGTTTGTATGTAATTTTTGTAATACATATTTTAAATTGTTGAATGTTGTTATAACTGTTGAAATTATACGATTTTGATTTTAATAAGCTTTTGTAATTTTAAAGTTAATGCTTCATGCCAGTCAATAATGTTGAAGTAAAATATCAAAATCGAGGTATGTCGTATGGCGGACTAAGGAAATGTCAAGAATAAAATTAAATAAGAGTTACGTCATCGCTTCGCGATGAAGTAACCCTAAAAAATCCTAGCAAAGTAGGTATGTATAGGTTAGCGGGGGTAGCATAAGGCACGCCAGTCACCCCAGCCACGCATTTTGTCACAATTTAATGTCATATCATAATGAATGCGCGCTATTTTATGGAGAAACATCATTGAGACGCGAAAGGAGTTGGCAATTTGGCAAAATGACTGCCCCAGACATGTACAAAGACTTCTCAACAGCCAATTAATAGCATTTAAATATTCTCTCATAAATTACTGCGTCTTTAGTTAGTTTGTAGAACTTGAAGGAAATGATTAAATAATTAAGAGTTGTCACTTCATACTCTATGATTCCGCCATTGATTAGTGACTTTTGCCATCGTTAAAAATAACATGCAACATAATTGCCAACTAGCAAAACTGTTGAAAACAGGAGGTTTCCAGAGGAGTGGCTAGATGGCGTTATGTTGCATGTTATTGCAAAATGGTGCTTATTTCTAGCGACGGCAAAGGTCACGGAATCATATTGGAATCACGGAGTATTGAGTAACAACTCTTATTTACCTATATTTTTTTTTTTTCTTCAAGTTCTACAAACTAAATACAGACGCAGTAAATTAAATTTATGAATGAATATTTAAATGCTATTGGCTGTTGAGAAGTCTTTGTACATGTCTGGGGCAGTCGTCCATATATTGATTTAGCCATCTTCTTTGTCATTTATCTGCGCGACTGAGGTGAGTGGCAAGCCTTATGGTAGCCCCGCAGGTACACATTAACTTGGAATAGTTGAAAATACGTACTCGATCAATTAAATAAAGAGACTGGGCACAGAGACAAGCAAAGCAATGCATACATTTGAGCGAGACGGCTTAAAGACGTGACGTCAGATGGTATATAATCTGAGCGAGATGCAAATAGTAGTGACACTATTGAATGAGTTAAGTATATCACCACGAGCGCGACAAATTGTAGATAAGGAATGGTGGGAAATAAATGACATGACGTATTAAAAGTAAGTACAAGTATAAAATAATTTCAAATAATCGGACGTCTGAAACATAAAAGTAACTTGAAGCAGAGATTGGATCTCAAAATTGGAAATTTAAATCTCTTTTAGTATAGGTAGGTATAGGTGTATAGTATAGGTACCACTTAATGATCTAGCTACAGAAGTTTTACTTCTAACACGTGTACGGTGCTACACGCGTATTTTTTTTTTTGTTTATTTCTGTACTTGTGGACGGTGAATGTTCCTTCTTACCCGAAGGCGCCAGAAGGAGGGTAATGTTTATGATCGTCAAAGTCAAAGGCGTTATACTGGTCATTGTTTACATTTTTGCTACGAGATTAGTAATTCGAGTTTGAGTGTACATTTAGGCTCTTTATTGTACTCGGACTTCATAAATCAGTTGCTGTCCAAACAATACACGGAAAGTGACCGAAATACGACTAATGTTAGTATTTGACGTGTAGTTAAACCAGAAATAGCGTTACACTAATAACTATGGTTTAGTGAGCGAAGCAGTTAAGCGGTTGACGTCACGTCATGGTTACGGAAATGTGGTGGTTTGTTCCCATTTCTAACATGATATTGATAAGATAATTAAAAGTTGGCAGGCGATTGAGTAGCCCCCTGCCATGCACAATGGAGTCTACTACTACTACTACTAATACTGCATACTAGTCTTTGTCATTCCGTCTACGTCTGTGAAAGTTCGTGATGCTGTGTGTTTGTATTTTTAAAAGCTTTTATTAAACTTGCACTGTATGTATGTATGTATGTATGTTTGTTTGTGGGTATCACGGTTCGCGTCAAAAATGTCGGCTTGAATTTGACCCACTTCCCGTTATCCGATTGAGCTGAAATTTCGCATACGTGTATAAGTCGGATGACAATGCAATATTTTTCTGACTTGGAGCTGATCTGATGATGGAGACGGAAGGTGGCCATGGGAACTCTGTCATAAAACATCGCAAGCCCGTCGAATTTGGGCTCGTTCGATTCGTCTTGACGAATACTTTGGTCCTAGAATATTTTTTATGACATGGAGCTGATCTGATGCTGGAGCCGGAAGGTGGCCATGGGAACTCTGTCATAAAACATCGCAAGCCCGTCGAATTTGGGCTCGTTCGATTCGTCTTGACGAATACTTTGGTCCTAGAATATTTTTTATGACATGGAGCTGATCTGATGATGGAGACGGAAGGTGGCCATGGGAACTCTGTCATAAAACATCGCAAGCCCGTCGAATTTGGGCTCGTTCGATTCGTCTTGACGAATACTTTGGTCCTAGAATATTTTTTATGACATGGAGCTGATCTGATGCTGGAGCCGGAAGGTGGCCATGGGAACTCTGTCATAAAACATAGCAAGCCCGTCGAATTTGGGCTCGTTCGATTCGTCTTGACGAATACTTTGGTCCTAGAATATTTTTTATGACTTGGAGCTGATCTGATGATGGAGACGGAAGGTGGCCATGGGAACTCTGTCATAAAACATCGCAAGCCCGTCGAATTTGGGCTCGTTCGATTCGTCTTGACGAATACTTTGGTCCTAGAATATTTTTTATGACATGGAGCTGATCTGATGCTGGAGCCGGAAGGTGGCCATGAGAACTCTGTCATAAAACATCGCAAGCCCGTCGAATTTGGGCTCGTTCGATTCGTCTTGACGAATACTTTGGTCCTAGAATATTTTTTATGACATGGAGCTGATCTGATGCTGGAGCCGGAAGGTGGCCATGGGAACTCTGTTACCAAACGACGCAATTGTATCGTGTTTGGTCTCATTTGATTCGTCTTGACAAGCACTCGAATTCTAGATTAGATGTTTTGTCCTGTAATGATAAAGACTAAAAAGTTAAAAATAAATTAAAAGTAAAAAAACATTTTTAAACAAAGCTTTTATTTAATGCCCTAAAAAGAAGAAAATAAAATTTCAATTCAATCAAATGCGTCATTTTATTACATTACACAATTTATACGATATAAAAGCTTGTTGCGAGATTTACTTGTGTAGACTTAATTAGGTGGGTAGGCACCTATTTGCACAGACTTGGAGATAATTCCCGCAACAAGCTTTTACATCGTATAAATTGTGTAATGTAATAAAATGACGCATTTGATTGAATTGAAATTTTATTTTCTTCTTTTTAGGGCATTAAATAAAAGCTTTGTTTAAAAATGTTTTTTTACTTTTAATTTATTTTATTAACAATATTTGTACCTACAGTAAATCGTTAAGATTTTACAACGAAACACTTCAAGTCGTTACCTTTAATACAACAATGAGTATCTTTGTATATATCTTTACAAACGGAAGTGGGATAGTTACAGGAAACGGGGCCAATAAAATAAAATAAGTCACGTGTCTCCGAACGTGCATTCGTCGAATTGTCGACCGAGGAGATCATCGACGATTCGGTGTAACACCGACATTCGCACATTACATGTAGAATTATAAGTTGTGTGACATGGGACTTCGCGGGTTTTTGTGGATTTTCGGGGTGATTTATTTATCGACAAAGGGGATTTAGGTTTAGGAGTAACAAACAGTATTGTATTCTAAAAGGGAAAAATATATGAGTTCGATTTACCCGAAAAGGAGGAGTAGCCTGGGACTAAATAATAACCCAAGAACGAAGAAAATATCGTCGTCTTTAGGAATTAGCGCAATCTCGTATCAAATAGACAAAGATTTCATACTATTTTCATTCGAATTCGCAGAAGTACAGGGGTACGATTCTCGCACATTCGATATACGGATATCGACAGCTATATCGAGTGTTTTGTATGGTAATCACTCGATATAGCTGTCGATATCCGTGTATCGAATGCGAGAGAATCGTACCCCAGATTTCTTCACTATCTATGGAGCATAATGCTGAAAACTCATCGTAACTACTCTATTCCACCCTATCATAATTTTTTGTTGGAGGGGAACAACCTTCAATGTGCCCGGGATCCCTATACCCGATTCAGCATTGAGCAAAGGACCTCATCTCACGAAAAATAACCTTGTGTGTATAAGTAGTTGCAGCAAAGCTCGACGCATTCCACTCTATAGGAATTTCAACACAGTTCCGGCGCACATTTTCAGACATTGCACTGGTACCGACGTGCTGTCACACACACACAACAAACCGAAAGTGGCATCAATTTGCGATCCCACGACAACATGTTGTTTCATGTGCTATTGCCATGTTGCTCCAAACGCACCCAACACAACCCTTCACTGGTACACCCTAGCTCTTCAGTTTTATTGGCGTTACGAAGGGTTGTATGCAGGTGGTGTTTGTTTGTAAAATTAGCCAATAGCAAATTTTTACCGTCTTCAAAAAAGGAGGAGGTTTACAATTAGTTTTTATTTTTATGTATGTACACCGATTACGCCTAGACGGATGGACCGATATGGGAAATTATTTTTTTGTTTGAAAGGGACAAGTGTCCCATTGACACAGGTCAGGATCTGATGATGGGATCCTGGAGAAATCGAGGGAACTCTACAAATATTATAGGCAGACCTATAGTGATTTTTGTGTTTTTCATAATAACTCGTGCAAATGCACATGGTAAGCATAATATTGTGATGCGGAACTGATGATGAAGAACACACATGGCCACCAGAACTGCTCAATACTAGATACAAATACAATCTACTATGCGTGGCTGACGGGCACCGCATAGCCTAAACCGGTGGACCTAGAGCCATGAAACTTTGTACAGGGGTTCCCTAAGTAGCGTGGGGTAGCACTGTTATATATGCGAATTAATTACAACACAATCAATACTTGTATGACGTGGTTTATTCAACTGCCAGATCCAACAAGCTTGTTTTTACACTACCCTCTATACATACATTACATCCCTTCACCAATAGTATATAAAATACATAACTATTTCTTATTTCTAGGTCTCAGAGTTATATTTCTCTGAAGTTCTTCATCGAGAATCCTTGAAGTAATCGGTGGTTCCCAAGCACCATCTCCTCTCTCAGTTTCATCATTTCCACTTCCAGTGTCATAGGAACTTGATCCCGTGGCAGAGTTGATTGTATCATTTTGAGCTGCTACTGGAGACAGTACATCTCTCTGTATAGGTTCTCTGTCTTCCCTGAGACGGGTTCCTCCTTCTTCATCTGATCCAACGTTAACAAAACTGTAATCTGTAGTTGTATTTTTGGAACTCTCTCTATCTACTGGGACTCCTTTGAAAGGAACTATTTGGTCCACATGTTTTCTCACAGCCTTGTTCAAGGATGGAAGGAATACAAGAAACATACGAGAACCAATATCTTCTATCACAACTCCTTGCATCCAAGAATGTTTGTTTCCATTCTTATAAAATATCTTAACTAATACAGCATCATTTTGATTAAATGCTAGCTTCCGTTTTCCACCATAGTTTTCACATTGTGAGATCTGTTTCGATATAACATTTTCTTTAGCCTTATCAGACAAGGATGTATTGGAGGACAATTCATTTACCTTAGGTTTGATAAAATCCAATCGACAACGCAATAGCCGACCAAACATCAATTGTGACGGTGTCAGTCCCGTGCTGCCATGAACAGAATTGCGATAGTCCAGTAAGTATTTGTTTAATTTTACCTTCAACAAATACTGTGAACTCGTATCTGTAACCAAACATTTGATAGCTTTCTTAACATTCCTAACAGAATTTTCTGCTTGGCCGTTTGATTCTGGGTGATAAGGCGCTATAGTTAAATGCTTGATGCAATTTGCCTTGCAAAACTTTTGGAACAAGGCCGATGTAAATATTGAAGCATTATCAGAAACTAAAGTTTCCATTATACCAAACCTGGCCATCAAGTCTGTTAATTTCTCTATCACTTTTTCTGACCCAGCTACCCCCTGTAACAAGAAGCACTCAAGCCATTTTGAGTGTGCATCTATCACTACCATATATGTCTTCCCTATTACACTCAGTAAATCTATATGCACACGTTCCCATGGTCGTGAGGGATACGGCCAAGTAGCTAGCGGAGCCCTTGGAGGATCACTACGCAATTCACAACAGATAGAACAACTACCAACCTTCGTTTCTATGTCTTGGTCTATTCCAGGCCACCAGAATCGTGCTCGAGCTTCACTTTTGGTCTTTACCACCCCAAAATGAGATGAATGTAATTCATTTAGCATTTTTTCCTTTAGTACAGCAGGAATAACTACTTTATGCCCGCGCATTAGGCAACCATTCTCCAAACTTAACTGCATGCGGCATCTAAAGAATGGCAATAGACTTTCATCAGTCACTTTACGCGGCCATCCACTGATAACAAACTCACACACTTTCGACAACACACTATCTTGTCGAAGGCACTCCATTATTTGATTAATTGTTTAGGGGAATGTCAAGTAAAGCACTTCATAAAACCGATATAAATTGTTTATTTTTGAATCCACTTAGCTCAACATAGATACACGGAATTCGTACACGATATATAAGTAGGTACACATGCTACTGTGTTCGTGTCCACGGAACGACTAACTCGTCGCACGGTTATGCTGACATATCAGAACTGTTACCCCTACACTCATCCCCCCCTTTTTGAAAAAAATAATAATAATTAAATAATACAATATTACACACTAGATTTTTGTTGGTAGTACATCATACATTATTGCTAAATGTGTACCTACTCACGACCCACAATACAACGTAGTTGCTGACTGAGTTCCTGTGACACCAATACTTACAATAACAATGAGTTTCAAGAATGAAATAGGTACCTATCTGCATTTATTTTATTACTTCTGCCAAACCTATCTTGTTACATCCTGAGTTATAAATAACAACTTGAATACAAACTGGGATTATGAGAACTGATATGATACTGCGCCTTTACAATAACACAAATACATAAGTCAATAAGTATACAATACATTTCTTCATTGCATTTCGTGACACAAAAAATAATAATATAAGGTTTCTTTTTGTGAAACCAAAGCAATGACAATCGCGGTAACATGTGTTTCGATGTCCGACTTTAAATTCAATACATACTTATTTATGATAAGACTGTGGTAGTTATCACGAAACAGTTCCTGCCATAAACTAATTCAACTCCTTCAAACTATTGTCGTGACAACGCCGATTTTACATATCTAATACACAACCAAGAAAAAACAAAAGAGAAAACTATACACTAAGACATTCGCATACGTAAGCAGACACTGTATAAGTTTCGTTCAGGATCCGCGAAGATTTTGACTACACATTTTGGTCTTGGTTTGACTTCCCCAACTCTTTCTTAAATAACTTTCTCGTATGTTTCTTGTAGTGTTGGAACGCTACGTACACGTATAGTATGACCACACCAACGATTAACACCATGGTTGATAAATAGTTATTATCGACTCTATCTTCAATGTCCGTAAGGCGCGGACTCGCATTGTTAGCTCCGTTCTGCGCTATAATTATCTCCTCGTTCTTGCTCTGCGTTTTACCCATGATGTTTGCGAAAATAGCAATTTTGGACACTACTTCTGGTTTATCCAAGTGAATCTGTATGTATCCGACAGTGAAATAATTATATCTAACGTAGTTCTCTGCTTATAAGATTCGAATACTGATTACTTACTAAAAAAACTGCCGTATAGGCAACGGTTGCTCTAGTTAGCTATTAAATGCGCTGTACTAAAATACTTTAGCTAAGTAGGTACTTACTTTACATAAATCGGACAGGGAGTTTTATAACTCTGCCGGCGCGGGAACGCCGTTCCACGACCTCTGCGGGTGGTGACGGCAGCGACGGCGGCGGCGGCGGCGGCGTGGGGTTCTGTAGGTAACCGGCCGCGTCGAAAATTCTGGGATATAGTTCGCTACTTTGTCCCTGATTTGTTGATGGCACACACCTAGTGGCGTCATTAGTGTCGGTCTCGTTAAGTATATACGCTGGTTTGTCACGTCGGGGTCACCAGTTTAGGGGAATGTCAAGTAAAGCACTTCATAAAACCGATATAAATTGTTTATTTTTGAATCCACTTAGCTCAACATAGATACACGGAATTCGTACACGATATATAAGTAGGTACACATGCTACTGTGTTCGTGTCCACGGAACGACTAACTCGTCGCACGGTTATGCTGACATATCAGAACTGTTACCCCTACAATTGTTATTGGTATTTCACTCTCCTCACTTGCAATAAAATGTAAATACGAATAACAATTCCTTTCTAGCTGACACTTGCTATTGCTAGCAGTTGTTGGAACCGTTGGCATTGTTGACAACGTTGATTCGAACGTTTCGTTTTCGCCTGCGCTCGAGTTTTGCAGGGTAAACGAGTCAGTTGTGGACCGCGACAGATAATCAGCAACATTATCGGCGCTGCGTATATACTGTATGCTAAAATTATATGCAGTTAAGAATATGGCATATCTTTGCAACCGATTTGCTACCATTTCAGGAATACCCTTTTTATTGCCAAAAATTGTCAACAACGGTTTATGATCCGTCTTTAATATGAATGGATCACTTCTTCCATACAAATATTGATGGAACTTTTTTACTCCAAAAATGATGGCGGTTGCCTCTTTTTGAATTTGGGAATAAGACTGTTCACTTTTAGTCAGAGACCGTGAGGCGAAGCAAATTACTCTTTCCGATCCATCTGCCTGCACTTGACCCAAAACTGCCCCTAATCCCTTTGGCCCGGCATCAACCGATAAAATTGTCTGCAAGTCGGGATTATAGTGAGCTAGCACTCTTTCTGACTCTAATTCTTTCTTAACTTGTTCAAAAACTTCCTGTTGTTCACTCAACCATTCCCATTTCACCTTATCTTTCAACAACTTGTGTAACGGATTCAACAAACTTGACATGTTTGGAACAAACGCTCTGTAATAATTAACCATACCAAGAAATGACTTTAATTCTGACACATTTTTAGGAGCTTTTGCATCCCTGATAGCTTTAACTTTTTCGGGTGCAGTGTGTAGACCGTGCTTATCAATTTTATAGCCTAAATACTCAACCGACTCTTTGAAAAACTCGCATTTACTTTTTTGTAAGGTTAATCCTGCGTCTTGAAATCTTTCTAAAACCTGTTTTAATCTTTTTACGTGCGTTTCTCTATTAGGTCCCGTCACTAAAACATCGTCTAAAAAGGTACATACCCCGTCAATGCCCGATAGAACTTTTTCAATCGTTTTTTGGAAAACCGCGGGTGCTGATGAAAGTCCGTACACTAAACGGTTAAATTTATATAAACCTCGATGGGTATTGATACAGGTTAACATCTGTGATTCCTCTGATAGCTCTAACTGTAAATAGGCCATTGACAGATCTAATTTAGTGAACTCCTCTCCACCATGGAGCTTAGAAAATAATTCTTCTATTCTCGGAAGAGGATACTGGTCAATATGCAACACTTTATTTAAGGTTACAGAATAATCACCACATAACCTTACTGTGCCATTTGGTTTTAGAACAGGCATAATAGGAGTCGCATATTCAGAATATCTGACTTGCTCCAAAATTCCCAAGGATACCATTTTGTCAAGAGCTTCGTCAACCTTTGACTTTAGTGCAAAAGGGACTGGCCTTGGTTTAAAAAATATTGGTTTGGCATCTGACTTTAATGTTAGGTCTACTTTAAATTTATTAAATTTTCCTAACTCATCAGAAAATACTTTTGGAAACATGTTACTTAGTCCAATCTCAGTGGATTCCCTTTTCCTAATCACTTTTTCATCGGAACAAAAATGGACTTTACTGATTCCTAAACCAAATTTTGTCATAAAATCTCTTCCTAATATTGGTACTGGAGGACACTTACCCTGATACCTAATAACGTACATTTTAATTATTCCTGTACTGTTTTCGTAACCAACTGTTACATTGAAACATCCTAATGGTTCTATAGCTTTACCATCATATGTGTGCAAGATGCTATCACAAGCCGCTAATGTTTGGTTTACGAAATTCTGCTTAAAACATTTTTCAGACATGGCAGACACGGCACTGCCACTATCAATTTCGCAATGTATGGACAATTTGTTTAATCGTACAGCTTGTAACAAAGGTCGTCCATTAACACACTTGATGTTGTGACATTGTACGTTACCCTCTAAATCCTCCAATATATCCTCTGTCAGAAAGTGAGAATTCTTAACGGCTCCTTTTTGGGGACACATTCGTCTAAGATGTCCTTTTTGTCCACACTTTTTACATTTATAGCTTGTAAATCTGCACATAATTGTTTCATGATTGTTATAGCCACATACTGCACATTTCTTCTTTTCTCCCGTAGCCGTGTCGATAACTGGTGCGTTCGCCCTAACTTGTCGCCGCTCCATTGCAAAAACTTCTGGCCCGGTGGATGACTCACCGCCGCTGTCCCGCGATGATGAACTTCCTTTAGCTTCACTGTTGTTGCGATTAGCTGCTGTACGAGCACAGCGAACTGCTTGAGCCAGTTCCACTGCTTTGGAGAATGTCAATATGTTTACATCTTCTGAGAAGAGACGTTCCCGTTCCTTAACATGGTCCAATCCGATGACGAATCGATCTCTTAGCACTGTATCCAGCTCCGATTTGAATTCACAATATTGGGCCAAACTACGTACCCTAGCTGCCCAATCAGGAATGCTTTCTTCTGGTAGCTGCATTGCTTTTGAAAAGGCATACCTTTCCGCAAACGCACAACGTTTTGATGTGAAATGCTTGTCAAAATGCCCGATCAACGTGTCATAGTCACAGGTGTCCAGTTCATGAGGAAACACAATATTACTTGCAATCTTGAACGTTTCGTCTGCCAATGATGTGAGCAATATTGCACGTCGTTTGATATTTCCTGTATCTTCTTCCTTTGTGATGCCATTCGCGATACAAAACTGAGATAGCCGCTGCTTGAACGTCGACCACTCTTGATACCGATGGTCGAACTTAAGATTTCCGCCAATTAATCCGTGAGCCATGTTACGATACTAATTATACCGCTTCTACACTGATTCGTAGGTGATTTAATCGTCGCCAAATGTTATATATGCGAATTAATTACAACACAATCAATACTTGTATGACGTGGTTTATTCAACTGCCAGATCCAACAAGCTTGTTTTTACACTACCCTCTATACATACATTACAAGCACTAAGATGGGATTTGACATAATTAATTCCCGGGGGGGGGGGGGATGGTTACAGTTTGTATTAATCTCAAAAAGCACTTGACATTAGTTTCTAATCAAATAGGGTTTGTGGAAGTCGTTTTTTTTTAAGTTTTACTTTTTGTTTCAGTTATTATGTAAACTAATGATTGGCGTCTACATATACATAGAGAACTTACAGATACTCATCTATGTATTTATAGTTGTATCAATTAATTAAATGGCAAGCTGTTGATGGTTTATAAATAAGGTAGGTTAATTGTTAATTTCTTAGACCTCCTTCCACAGATTTCGGACAAAAAACATTCTTGTAATTCCATTGGCCCTTTAGAAAAATCCTGTCAACCTGGTTATTAGAGCAGACACAAGTTCGAAGGACTTTCTACAAATTCCAAGAACTCAATTCTATACCACAATAATTACCTAATAATAATAATTCTCGGAACTGCTGGAAGTCTCGACGAAACTGTTTACCGGCAAATTAGTTTTCACAGCGAGTTGCCAAAATGTTCGACAAAAAAAATCTGGGACACACTTGTCAACTAGCGCCACGAAGATTAAGATAAATCTCAACAGACCATTTAACTTTCTTCGTAAATCCAGTTCTGGAAACTGGTGAGAAATAGGATACTTACTTACTCGACATTTTCAAGAGGAGATGACAATTTTGTAGATTAAACATTATTTTCAGTCTGTCTAGTCTGCTCTGAACCTGAGCTAGACGATCCTCCTTCTTATACCTCTATAATTAAGGAGGTCTCATTTTATAAAGTTTTAAAGTGCTGATTAAGTCGCATTAGCGAGATGGAACTTGGTAATTCAACAATATGATTGTTTTATTTCTCCCTTACATAGGTTAGTTGTCAAAGAAACAGGTCAGATAATGATGTATGTACGGGTACATAATAGTTGTAACTGGTTCGCCGACACATCTTATATAACAATAGTCCGCCATTGTTCGGTCCTATGAGCGGTGTGCTTCTGCGAGAGAAGGGGTTAATTCTGGAAGGCAACACCTTATGCAGTGTAATGTATGTAACCCTATCATCTTGGACAATGCTCTCATCCCAGATAGATGCCTATGATACACTTTTATGTGAGATTAGGTGTTCTTGGGCGATTGCCAATGATGACGCCGGAGTTCCTGGGAGCACGTCAATTAAGACCAATTTCTTCTCGCAAAATACACTTTTTATTCAGCAACAAGGTCGATGAACTTACCGTCTACAGTTTTCAGGGCATTTTCCTCAATCGAGCGTGTTAATAAATAATGTTTATTGTCACATTTATTGCTAGGTGACTGTAGTGGGTTGTTACAGGAGTGACCTAGACATTGGCCTAGCATAGAGTTCCATGTGCCTCTTAAGTGGTATGAAGGCCTTGCAATTTGGACTACGGTTTAGCTAATAGAGTTTAGGTTGTCGCCCGTCTGGTGCCAATTAACCGCTTAAGTGTCTACTAAAGCATAATAGGCTACATAATAGCTCTACACAAAGTTTGTGTTCTGAGGCGCTTTGGTGAAGAGAAATGTTATACAGGGTGCGTTTCGTGTCCTGTATGTCCCATCAGAATGATAGAACGATTACAATAAATCTGTTGCTATGCGTCTTATCGCAGCCCCACTTGCGCCAATCAGTTTTTTACGTAGCCATAATTGTGACCCACTGCTGGGCAAAGGCCTCCCCCTCCTGAATCCACACGTCCCTGGACTGACCCACCTCCGGCCACCCCGGCAGAAACTTGTCGAGGTCGTCCCGCCATCTCCGTTTATTCCTGCCCCTACGCCGGTAGCCATCATGTGCCAAGCAGTTAACCTGGGATAAAGTTTTTCAAAGGCATTAGTGTTCCTGCATAGGGATTTGATAGTTAATTTATTACTTTAAAGCTATAAAGCAAACACTTCACAAACGGTTCTCAGTATATGTAAAATACTGAACGCTTCGTATTTTTCATTTTAATTTCCTAGCAGAGTTCATTATTTACTTGAGCTTTCCCAGAACTACGAGTACTAGCGTGTTCCGTGAAAAAACTACATTTTCATAGATTTCATAAGTTGACGTAAGACTCGTTGATATGAATTTTGCAAAATACCATTGCACGACGTATGCCTTGTTATTGTCCTGCTCTACTGCAATACCTTACTTAGCTTATGAAATAAGCGTCGCAAAAAGTCCAGAAGAGATAACACATCGTGTCTGATCTACTTCGTATTTATGCTTCACCGAAACTGGAGATCTGTTTTGTTCACGTTTTCAACACCAAAACTCGGCGTACTCCGAGTTCGTGCTTACACTAGAATCTATGAATATACCTCAAGTCTGAAAATTACGTGTAAATGTTTACTTATTCGGTTTAAAATTAAAACAGTAGGATATTTATAGAATAGTTATGGTTTCGCGTTCTCAATACTACTAATGTTTATAGTGATCATTGTGCTTAGTAACACTGGTGACAGGTTGCTACTACACCGCTTCTTAAAATTACGTGCGCGGTGTAAACAGTGTGCCATGTGACCGATATAACAATATTATTCATAAAGACTATAATACTCCAAGTATTTTTTTTTAAATAAATTAATGAGTCATCGGAACTTGGTTTGCTGGAAGAGATCTCTTTTTAGAGATAAGCTCGCCTTTGTACACTGTTTTATTTACTTTTGGTCCTTGCAAATTAATTGTGTGCAATAAAGAAATTATGAATTATGAATCTCGTTATTGAGTATCAAATAAGAAATCAGTCTGTCTGTATGTGTTAGTTAAACCAATTATTTACAATCACACTTGGAAAACATTACGCACCTAAATAAAAGCACTTAGGATGCATCACATTTGTCATACTAAGTTAGTACAGCTGTTAATTACGAATGTGGCCAGCCTTACATTCCATACATATAAATATGACAAGTTTCCTGTTAGAGGTCCATGAACACAATTGCTAACAACGCCAAACACACTTAGCTCTACGGCCTAAGGATCATTGTCCCTGTTATATCGTCTTGTAATGTTGGTAATCATTAAATATTGTATACGTCATTAGGCTGCGTGTACGCATTTACAGAAACATGGTGGGTAAACTATAACATTTCCGCTTCGAAGTCTTCGTCCGGAATAGAATCGGTGCAAACATCGGAGTACTTCAAGTTCGTGGTTCGTTCTGGTCCGGTACATCGCATCTTCAACATGGACTGGGCCAAAGATCTTTCTCAGCACTTTCCTCTCGAACGCATCCAGTCTCTGCTCGTCCTTCAGCGTCAGACTCCAGGTTTCACACGCGTAGCTCACCACCGGTTTGATGACAGTTTTGTAGATAGCTTTCTTGGTCTTCGTACTCAGCAGCTTCGATGAGAGCAGTTTCTTGCATGAGTAGAAGCACCTGCTGCCTGCTACAATACATGCCTTGATCTCCTCGCTGACCTGGTTCTGTGAGTTAAGGATGGATCCGAGGTACTTAAAACTAAGATTACCGTAAATGTTTATAGTAATAGAATTGTTGATAATAATTGTTTTCAGCGTTAGGATGGCCCATTAAACAAACGGGTACTGAGCTGACATACATACATATATTGACTTCTTGAAAAATTGAGCCACTCGACGTACTCGCGTACTAACGTAAGCTTTAGTTACAAATGAGCAGAGTAGTAACTACATTTAAACAGTTAAACTTACACGAGTTGCTCGTAAAAGATAGTTTAGTTGCTAGAGAAATAGTAACCAGTCCTAAATTAGATCTGCAGACTAAATTAGTATAATCTAAGGTAGGTTATCTTGAACATGAAAATCCAAGGAAATACTGGTCCACAATAGCTGCCATCCATATTTGTTGAAAACTGCTTGCATTGTTAAAAGGAAACTTTAACCCTCAACCACTGTCGTGTCATTTTGTTACACTGCCACTGACGTACGTATGGTATACGTACGTTACATTAAAGACCTTGATCCATCAAAAAAGTGAAACTATGATGATTAGTGCAATTTATTTATTTAGACACATTCAAATGAAATAGGAACCCAAGATCAAATATTTTGTGGATGTCATCACATCAGACTTCAGTCCTTTCAGGCATCACCGTCACGACCATCTTCACAAACATTAGAAGAACCGACATTTGACCTACATTTCACAGCTAATTATATTTTAACAAAAACCTGTGATTACTACCGCTGTTGTCAGAACAACTTTAAAATAACTGCGAATTCAAACGCATCTTTGAAAAGCCAAAAATAAATCGTCAACTCTTTTTGACGCAGTAACCAGAGCATGGATTTTCTCGTCTCCAAATATCAAACACCATGCCAGAATTCTCAAGATCACTCATATCAAAACAATAGTGCGTTTGAAAAAACAAATGTCAGTGGCGACGTGCAATACGGCGCGTAACCTGAAGACATGCGTCAGGCGCGTTGGCTGAAAAATATTAACAAGATTTATTGATGGCCTATCGTTATCTTACGCGCTTGGGATACTCTAAATATTTGTATGGTGAGAGAGTATTGCGGCATTGAATGTCAGTGTGGAGTAAATCTTGAAAAATCCGGCATGGGAAAGGGAATAATATTGTCCAGGGTTCCGGGGCAAGAGCTGCAATTTTACGAGTAGTTTGTTAGCTACTTCCTTTAGAATTCGGGGCCCAATGACAGTGAGCGAATGTGACGAAGACGCGCTGATACCAGAGACTTATTACTAAAAGCATTAATTTACAGCTACTGTAATTCAATAATGTGTTGATCTTTTGCTAATTGGAGCAGACAGACTTGTAGTTTTGGCAGTAACTTTTGTTAATCTTATTCACGTGTAGAATATCAGACGAATGTTCGAGTAGGTAGACAGTCCCTACCTAGCCTTAGTATGGCTGGCTCAAGTCTACATGTTAAACAAGTTAGTCGAAAACGTTTCTGTAACTTTTGGGTAGGCAAATATTATCGCAAGCAAATGTACGTCTACATACCTTTTGCTACGGATTGGGCTTAATATGTTTATAAGTAAAATTAACGAGCATCTACATGGATGGTTTCACTTAGAATTTCCCATATTGCGCATATTGCGCATTTAAATAGTAGATTGTTTACCAAGGGAGTAAAGAACTATTTTTAGGGCGAGAGTGTTTTTTGACTCCTGAGTGACCGAGGGATTCTAGAGTTGAGTCCCGAGTGTAACGAGGGACTCAAAAGTAGAATCCTGAGGGAGCGAGGGATTCAAAGTACATCACTCGAGCCAAAAATAGTTTTTACTCCTGAGGTGGACACTCTACTTTTCATCACCCTCTATGAGAAAAGTAGTAAGTAATCAATAAAATAACACACATGTACCTATACAGGGTGTAACAGAAAGGGGTGTACAAGCGGAAAGAGGGACATCATTCTGAACAACTTTCACTATGGGATCGACTTGATCAGAGCAACTTTATTTTTAACTCAGTACATTTCGGGCCTAGCGCTCAGCTGATCTGTATGGTGGAGTGAAAAATAAAGTTGCTCTGATCAAGTCGGTCCAATTGTGAAAGTTGTTCAAAATGATGTCCCTAACAACCTTCTTTCGGCTTGTACACCCCTTTCTGTTAGACCCTATATTTATTTACACAATTGTCGTGATATGTTGTGTGTAATGGTTTGTTGGAAGAAATCTCTTGTTATCTATTATAAGTTTTCTGTATGTCATTCTTGTCTTAGTACAATAAAGAAATTACGAATTACAAATATGTCCTCCACATAGTTAAAGATTGTTTAGTATTGGCTAAATCTTGAAAATTGGTTCAAAAAGCATTTTCAAATAACCACTAGTTTTTACATACCTATATTCCTCGTGATTTTATTGGTAACAGATTTTGTATTTGTCATTCGCGTTTGTTGTTATCATCTGGAGTTAGACACTCACTATCACTCATATTCTTTACTCATATCCGCAAACGAAATTGAAATAATTACAGCATTCAGATTTGGCGCGCTTTGTTTACAAATTTTCCACAACTTTTTAAATTATTTGGTCCGTGTTTCGATATCAATTCTGTAAGGTTGTTTCTCTGTTGTCACCAATCGGTGTCAATCGATTCGGTCGATCGGATTATCTAATCTGTGTCGAGTACGCATTTTAGTACAAACTTATTTTTTTATTGGCGGCGTTTAGAATCGATCTCTCTTTTAATTGGGTCTGTCAGCCTGAGTGGTAGTGAAACTGATTAGTGACAGCATTTTTTTCCTTTGTACTGGCAACAAAATTAAAAAGTTACTTTTAGTCCCTAGGGACTAAATGACCTACTTTAGTCCCTGTTTGCCGGGACTAAAGTAGATCTTTTTGAATAGATGTGATGAAAATTCATTAACTACTAACGTTGAAGAACAACCTACAAACTTGTTCGTATCGTGCAAAGTGTATGTAGATTTCGCGCTCAGTCTTCCTGATTACGTGTGTCGGTTGGCTATTTCCGGAAATAAAGAGCTAGGCAAACTTAGTCTAGAAATAGGTTTCTGGTGAAGATCCTAGGCTACTGTGGCCCTCCACGCATTTCTCCCATTTCTGAGATTATCAGTAAATAGACATCGATTAGATAGAATATATTTTCGAACAATCTCGTCTTTGTTCCCCAGATCGGACACATTTACCTTTTTTCTTTTTATCGTTTTCCTAACAAGAACAGGTGTAAGAAACCATACAAAAATAATGTTCACAATAACAAATCGTTTTCGTTATTTCCCGATGATTGAGTCATGCGGATTGGAAGAGGGGATTTAGAAAATAATTGAGCACAGCTGTTATAATATTTTCTTGCTTTCTTAGTACACGGAATTTCCCATGTTTTGTTATTCATATTCTAGTTTGGGATACAGTAGATATTATTTCTAATACGGGTAAATATTATATCGCTATCAAAGAGATTGCAATGTTGTGCTTGCTATAATGTAAGGCATTATCGTATGTTGGGATTTCAGATATACAGAAATACACTTTCTTTTCAAAAATGCCCATCTTTGAAGCGTTAGTTCTCCCAAAGGAGACACTTTTCAATTCCAAAAAATGTATGCTATGAAAACATCCTTTTCGGATGTTTACGCTTCTTCAAACATTATGATTAAAGGGAAAACCCTTAATCATAATGTTTGAAAATAGCCTTGTTGCGGATACAACCTGGTTTTTAGGGGTTGGTTAGTAGGATAGGTTAGGCTATCTTCTAAACTTCATCATCATCATCATCACTGTCACCCCTCAGCATGGGTAATAAGGCTCTCAGTTCAGATTTCCATTTGTTCCAATCTCGAGCCATCTGCCCTAGCTCTGGCCAATCTGAGCTCACAATGGCTCACTCTTCTCTTCTCCTTCTCAACTTGTTCGCCTATCTAACCTCCCCCCTCCCCCCTTCCAGGTGATAGACTTCGGCAGCTCGTGCTACGAGCACCAGCGTGTGTACACGTACATCCAGTCGCGGTTCTATCGCGCGCCCGAAGTCATGATGGGTGCGAGATACGGCATGCCCATCGACATGTGGTCGCTGGGCTGCATACTGGCTGAGCTGCTCACAGGTTGGTGTGCTGTTTATTGACGTCATCAGCTGGAGAGGAACCCCATTATCGAACCCGTCTCTATCCTTCAGGGTGACGGAGAAGTATTTCCCGCTCCTCTAGTGGGGTACTGGCGCTCATTATTTTAGACTTAGCTTAGGCACATAAAATATTTGATACAATACAGTCCTCATGCCTTCTTCTATATTTGAGGGCTGGTCAGCTGTACTTACTCCGCTCTGTTTTTTGACTATTGAATACTGGCTAAACCATACATGACAATTTTATCTGTCTACTATGAAGGTTTCCCGAATCCATTCAAACATTTATCAATAGTATAAAGCACATTTTTAGGGTTCCGTAGAGAAACAAGGAACCTTTATAGTTTCGTCAAGTCTGTCTGTCCGTCCGTCAGTCCGTATGTCACAGCAACTTTATTCCAAAACTATTAGGACTACACAGTTGAAACTTGGTACGTAGATATATTCTATGAACCGCTTTACGATTTTTATACAAAAACTGAAAAAAATAAAAATTTAAGGGGGGGGGCTCCCCATACATGAAACTGAAACCAAAAATATATTTTTTTCATCAAACCTACATGTGTGGGGTGTGTATAGATAGGTCTTCAAAAATGAAGTAGAGGTTTCTAAAACCATTTTTCCTCAAAGTCAATCTTTAAAGAGACAGACCCATCCAAAGTGGAAAAAATTGTGTCACCCCCTCTAACTTTTAAAGTAAAAGAGTTATAAATCTATAAAAAATATATGCTGTGTATCTCAATATAAACTTTCGATGAAAATTGGTTTGAACAAAATATAATGAGCAGTTTTTAAGATATACAACATTTATTAAAAACTGCAAAGATAACTTTGTCATTCATACAAAGACTATGAAAAACAAAGTTACAACACAAAAATCCAGTCTAATAATGACATGATACTACGGAACCCTTCATGGGCGAGTCCGACTCGCACTTGGTCACTTTTTAATAATGCTGACGCTGAAATCATCCGTCATGTGCGAAAATAACGCATTATGGCCTTACGGGTGATACAAAAAGCAACATTTTATTTTACTTATGCCAATGTTTTTGTTGATAAGCATTCACCATATGTTCACCGTCCCCCCTCTCCCCTGCTTCCAGGCTTCCCCCTACTCCCGGGCGAGGACGAAGCGGACCAGATGGCCTGCATCATCGAGCTGCTCGGCATGCCACCACCCAAGCTGGTGGAGCAGGGGAAGCGGGCCAAGAACTTCATCAGCAGCAAGGGCCTGCCGCGGTATTGCACCGCGACCACGTTGGCTGACGGCAGCACGGTGCTAAGCGGAGGTAAAACAACCATTATCATTTATCAGCCAGTGAGGGAAACTACTGTTGAGTATTATCAGGGAGCACTTATCCAGTGGAGAGCGCATAGATACATTTTCCTTTGAAACACAACAGTTTACGGGCGGCGGGGACGAGGTAAGAGAGCTGTGATTGGTCACCCGCTACCAGAGACTATATATCCAATTGACTGCGCCTGCGGGGGAATGCGGCTCGCCAAACGTTTGTTGTATTCAACAAACGTTCGCATACGCAACCTGTGTACGATGACGGGCCGCCAGACAGTTTCGCAGCGGCTGACCAATCACAGCTCTCTTGCCTCGTATCACGTGAGATTTTGAAAAATGTATGTTTTTATTGTAAAGGCGTTGAATTTATTGTAAAAAAAAGCATGATAAATATTTGTTGGGACCAGTCCTTCCTCGTAGAGTAGGGATCCTGGTGTGGTCTTCAATAAAAGATTGGACTGTATTTCACGTAGGTAGGTTATATTCAAAAGAATGATGATGTGGAACAGAAAGATTGCCGATGCAGAGTGACAGCTAGGATGACAGATGTCAAAGGCGTTTGGTTTCACCATAGTATTGTAAAAAAATTTGGTCATATTTCTGTGGAGGAACATGTTTTTTTTTTTTAATTTAACACATATTTTTTTTTTATTTCACAGTTTCTTGCGAAAAAAAATTCGTGATATTAGCCGAGACCCCCCCTCTCCCCAGAGTGAGATAAAATGGGATTCGCCTCGACCGCCTCCCCCCTCTGAACGCCTCACGTAATTAATTGACGCCCCCTTATGTTGTTCGCTTGCTTCTCACGCAGAAGGGGCAATTTCAAATTCCGGTGCTGACCAGGTACCAATGAGTTAATTAGTTTGTCTGTACATTGTCGGCCGCTCCGTGCGTCGGATGGCATTTATGTTGTTAATTGTTTTGATAGCGAATAAGAGATTCCAATCCTATTATAGACTCTTAATATTTGTAAACAGATAATAAATATCGTTTTAGATCGTCATCGTTGAGGATTGCAAATTAGCCGTGACTCAGGATGATGGTTTCGCCACCTATTTACGAGCGTCTAACTTGCCGGTGGGTGTGTCCTCAGGAATCTGGGGGTTATGTTCACTCGTGCAAATACCATCTGCATAATCGTAGCTCGTTTCGGTGAATCATCTTGTTTCACCTTAAATTGTGATGTAAATTAAAAGACATTTGTCTAGTATTTGAGATATCAATAGACAATAACACAACCGAATTGATAACCCCCTCCTTTTTTAAGTCTGTTAAAAAGGGGTGGTTACACAAATAAGTTTTACTGACACTAACACATAACACATTTAATTAGCCTGGATAATTTAACTAAAAATTGCGTATCACTGGCCTATTGATATAAATAAGGGATCAGAATCAATGTATTGATGAAATTGATTTTTGAATTTAAATTAATTTTATTGACAATTGTACATACATAATTTTTATCTAATCTTATTTAATTTAATTGTATTTTTATATTGTAATTGATATTGGACATCATATTGTCTGGAAATTTAATAAATAATAATAATAATAATAATGTAGATGTGCATGAGAGATTTTGGAAAGACACGTTTGAAAGCAGCCAAAAACAGCACTGGTCTCAGTTCTCAGATGTCTGTCTAGCTAGAAGTCTTCAATCACCACAAGCGAATTTAAAAACAAAGCAAACAGCCACGCCAGTGCCCATATGAGGTGGCAGAAGCCCAGTTTCGCCCGCGAATAGCAAAAAAGATTCCCTATTAATTTTCGCTAAGGTCACAAAACGAAAGAAAGAAATCTTCACCAGGACCCTGACTCATGATTACTCAGTCTGAGATAGATGGTATATAAATACGCGTCTCGTAGTGAGCCCGCGTTGATCTGGCGCTGCGCCAAATGGCCGCCTCTAGTTGGTGACAAAGTAATGCACTCTTCGTTGTTTGTGATTATTCGGCTCAATTTGGTGTTGTATTTCCGGCGACTGGCTCTTTAAGTGGCCACTTAGCGTTGAGTTTCGCGCGATAGGCGGCAAGCTCATCGGAGTTTTTGACGCATCGAAATCTGGTTGCACTTACGCACTTAATATAGACCCACGTGTAAATTGTACTTTCTAGTGTTCTGGAGGGCCGGCTGAAAATCAGCGCTGAAGCTGAGACCTGTCTCAGTTCAGCATTGCTGAGCCGGTCCATATTAACACTGTCTCTAAATGATCTATCTTTAACGTGTTGTGTAATTGTGTTAATAAAGCCATATCAATATCATTGATTGCCTGTGCCTAGCGGTTTTTCTGTAGGTAGGTCCCTATTTTCTGTAACTTTCGGTTAAATTCGGGTACCAAATAATTTCTCTTTATCATTCGATCTCTAAAGTAGACAGGAATCTGAACAGACTACAGTAGAGTTCAAGAATGCAATTCACACTCCTATCCTATCGCAAGTGTGCTTGTAATACGATACCAATTACCCAATAAGTTATTGAATAAAAATTAGATTATTCATATGGCAGTCCAAGCGATGATTGTTGTCACCTGTTAATAAATAGATCGTTGCCCCAGTGACGTGCTCTGGTGAATCTGTGCATCTCGTCATGATGTCAAGGAGTGTGAATCATACCGTGAGTTTGTCACAGGCGCCAGTGACCGCAACAGTGAAACATTAGTTTAGAATAGAAACAACTAATCTAATGAGGTGATATTAATATTCGTAATCCGTTTCGGATGATACGTTCAAGTTGTATATAGGTCCCGGCTACTATTGCTACTCGGTGGTAGTAGTCGTAAAGCTGTTTCAGAGGCAATAGGGCAGCTTGATAACTTCTGACATTCGGGTTATCCCTTAGCCCAACTCGCCTCCATCAACCCGTCCGTACTAAGCCAGCGTGGTGGATTATGTCTCAATCTTACTAGTATCCGGGTAATGGGCATCGTAACACCAATTTTTTTTATTCTATAAATCGAAAATATAGACAAATATAAGAAACTAATTTGAATATTTTTTAATTTTTTGATGTCATTATTTTTTTATTAATTATTTAAAATTTCTGAATTTTGTAAGTATGACGTCACCACTGGCATAATTAGGTAAGTTCCTTTGCATTCAATCATGCTTTTAAAAAGTAAAAATACGTTGACGTTTGACAAATGTCAACAAGAGTTAATATCGTTAATATAGAATAAGAAGACGTAAACACTGAAGACATGGCTGTACGGCTTTGATGGCCATTGCCTTTCCATTCATTTG
>OY735275.1:4846565-4942255 GCA_963457715.1 Argyresthia albistria | reverse complement strand
TTTGACTTCCGGTTTCTTAGATCCCTCCGCTTCAGGGAGCCTCCCCTGTCTCTAGCTAGTAGATGTGACCTGACAGTCAGTTTGACCCCCTCGCCCCCCCCGCAGGTGTCGTCCTTGGAGGCGCCGCGGCGCGCGTGCGCCACCTCCTCGGGGCCGGCGCGGCTGGAGCCCGAGCGCCGCAGCCTCGACCTGGAGCGCGAGCTGCGCGACGCCAGCGCCGGCCGCGCCTCCGACACCGAGCTCGACCACCTGGTGTGAGCCGCGCCCGCAGGGAATACGCGCGTCGGCCGCTAGGTGGCGCTGCTGGCGTCTACGGGGTTTGGCCACTTTGTGTGATACGCCGCGACGCGCACACCTCCACCGCTGTAAGGCGACGATTGTGCGATCGAGTCGCCAGAATCGCCGGAACGAATCGCTTTTGTACCCCAGCCTGTTCAGCTTCGACCACTAGATGGCGTTAAACAACGCTAGAGTTTTGGTGGGCTGCCGGTAGATGGCGGTGGTAGCGTTGCGATCTATCATACAGAGTGGCGGAATCGCTAGACGGCGGTAGTGTCAACGTCGGTGACGGCCTGTCGTCCCAGTCCCAGTTTCGGTGCGCGTTTTCCGGTTGTGCCAAGATTAGACTAGATGGCGCCAGTGAAGAGTGACACGGTTCAAAATTGAAATAGTATTAATAGTCACTGCCGTAGAGGCTAAATCACGAAGTGTTACCGGATTCGGATGCGACTGTTGACTAATTACGGTGCGGTGGCACATATCGGGTCTCACTGCCACAATTTTTTAACTATTTTTTTTAAACTGTTGTAATATTTTTCCTAGAATTTTCAAACTCTTCATAAGTAATCAATGTGTTGGTAATGTGATCGTAATGATTATGACTTCCCTGGAATTGTTGTATACAGGTGTTAGATAGAAAAAAGTTAATTGAATAATTCGATTCCATGCTTACCTTTGTAGTTTCATAATGTGATAGAAAGGTCTTTGACACGGTTTTGGATCACTTAGTAACATCCTAATAGA
Organism: Argyresthia albistria; assembly: GCA_963457715.1. NCBI lineage: Eukaryota > Metazoa > Arthropoda > Insecta > Lepidoptera > Argyresthiidae > Argyresthia > Argyresthia albistria. The sequence continues at coordinate 4,941,232 of OY735275.1, read as the reverse complement.
TGATTGCACTAATTTCAAGGGAATCAATTAACGGAGCACCAAAAATATAAATTAAATATTTTGTAACAACAAATATTGTGGCAGTGAAGACGCGGTGGCACAAAATAACTTAAAGTTTTGCTTTCGGCGTTGGCGACCACTCACTAGTGCGTAACGGCAATATTGATCTCAATAAATAAAATATAGACTATGGACTAAAGGACCTTTAGTGGAATTGTGCGATTATATGTTTCTATGTATTATATATCAACGTAAGTATATAAGGACATCGACGCACGCTCCAATTCGAGTGTTGGTGGTAGTGCCTCCTAAGCCAGCCCCCCTAGACAAAGTTAAACGCTAACGCTGGCGAAACGAAACGATAACTTTTATGTATGCGATTTGACATTTGGCTTCGCTAAGGTGACGTCACGTAGCGATTCCAAATGTCAAATCGCATACATAACAAGTTATCGTTTCGTTTCGCTATCCTAAGCGTTTAACATTGTCTACAGGCGCTGGTATAGCTATAGGAACCCGACCACTTTAAACTCTTTGATCATTTTACCGGAAAAAAAAACGACTTGTGAATTTCGAGAGACGAATTTTTGCGCCCCTTGCTTATTAGTGTAAGTTTTGTAAAGGAATTCATGTAATCTTGCGCGTGCAAGATACTATCAGAATTCGAGCCGTGTTGCATCGAGTCATGCCCTATTTGTGATTTGTTGAAAAGTATTCAGCAAGTTTGTATTTAAATAAAAAGAGAGAAAAATTTGCCTCTCGAAACCATAGTAATGTAAGGACTATTCAATGTGTGTGACTATAATAATAACGTAACAATTTTCTACCGAATCAAAGCGATTTGTTCTAATTATGATACTTTACGATTAAGTTTTAATTATTAGTTAATCCCACAAGTGATATATGTGACGCTGTACTTGTTTAGAATATATCAATATACATTTATAATGTATTTCTAAAGGACATCAACTGCTGTGCCAAATGAAGCTCTCAGATCCTAGTTTAAGGGCGCTAACGCTTCTGACCTAGAAGTAGACCCAGTGAGTTCTAATTCCATGGAATCGTTATCTATCTGTCTATCCAGCCTCCAACACCGACTGTTGAGTAAAGGCCTCATTACGCCATTTATGGAATCGTTAGCGTGGTTTGAAATGTTTAATAGCACAGCAGTTTTCCCGCAGAAATATAAACTATGAATAAATATTGATCAACCTAAACCAGTATTCTTTAAAACGAAAACGTGACTTTATAAGCGGAATTCTTAAAGGATTTAAGGGTAGTTAGTTACATGGCCTTTTAACGTAAAATTGTGGAGCTAAGCTGTGCGGAATATATGTATATCGTATGTGTATTGTCCAGCCTTAGGGGGCGCTGAGATCTGCACTTGAGAGCTGACCAGGGTTCTGAAGGGCTGATTTTAGCGACAATTGTACATTGGCTGTTATGTATAAAGTATGATTTGTATACAATGAAGCAAGGAAGCGATGTACTCATACGGTTAGATTCAATATAGAAAGTGTATCCTTTGCCATACATTTCGTATTATTTAGCGTGTCTAGTGCAGTCAATTGTATATCAGTTCCCTTTTTATTAAGTACACAAAGTAGTTCCTCTGGTTTTGTGTTATGTCGGGACCTACATCAATACTGATGTGTAGGTTGTTGGTTATGATGGCGCGCATATACCGTACTAACAAGTTTAGTTTTTTTTTTAAGTAATTTGTGCAACAAATACAAGGAATAGTTGGTTGTTAGATGTTTGTAGTTAGATAACTAACTTTACTTGATCCTAAGTGGCGTGACAACCACAAACTTCACAAGTAGTGCAATGTTTGACAAAAACCTTTTTAATTTTAAAACAATTTATTTTGTCTTCCTCACATTGTGACATTTACAAAGGTCTATGTATTTTTAACAAAAATATTGCATTTTTATTTATCGTTTTAGTTTAGATTATTATTTGTTTATTATGTACAATCGAACTCAAAAGTGCTTGATCTCTTAAGATTCGGTCAGACAGTTTTGGAGTCAAGTAGATGATTTAATTTAAATACCATCCACAATGAACTGTATATTGATATTAACATTAATTGTGCCTTTCGTCCGGTTGGACAATTTTTATTATTTAACAGTCCTATAATTTGAGTACTATACAATTTTGTTTTCTATATTACTTTTGACTTACCGAACTGCCTTTTTTTCTTATATTGTGCTCAATAGTTTAATTGTTAATTTAGTCTGGACTCTCGTTTAGGAATTTGACAAACTGAGATGACATTATAATTATAATTTTACCCAAATAGAGGTATAAGGTATTTAGTCAATTATGGTAAAGCTTTTTTTAATTTTACATGAAAATAAAGGTAATGGGGCTGAGATATAGTCAATTCTCTTGAGCCTTCTATTACAGTTACTTGTGATAGTAAACATTTTGAGTTTAAGATGTTTCTTTAGACTACGACCAGCCTCAACACTGTCTTTGACTTGGCCCCTACTATGCGCACACAAGCTATGATTACGGTATGTTTCTGGCTTATTTAAGCTGACGGAAGAATACTGATTTAACAATTGTTTTATGTGTATTTGCTGCATTATTGAACTTCCTCAGTATCCTCGTATTAAATAGTGTATTAAATCGAAGTGTAACAAGGAATAAAAGTGAAGCAATATTACCTCATAGTCGTCATAGTGGAATCAGTTTTCAATGTGCATGTACTTGTTTTAGCTAGTTTTGAAATTGATATTAATATCTTACATTGATACACTTTTACACTTTAAATACTCTGTGTGATCTGTATAAATCTGTGCTTTATCATGTTCGAATAGAGTCCTAATTAACTGATTATTACATTTTGGTAAAAGATGATTGCAATACGACTACTAATTTTTGTGTATGTATCAATCAATCAAGCGACTGTCAAATCAGAATTCTTCTAACATGTGTTCTTATGAAAAATTTTGATCAGTATTAGATTTTATTTTTCCATCGCTTCTCCTCATCCTCTAGAATCCTCTCTCTCTCGAAACTGCCAAGTACATTTAATTAATTGTAAGTAGTATCGTTTGCTATACTATAATACATATGTATAAAACTGTTTATAGCTGATACTGAGGTTACTACAGTATAGCGTAGTTTTCGTTCGACCGCTGCATTTGTCTTTATACCTAGTTTTTTTTTTTGTGAATTTTTGTGTTCTCATTTTGTATGTAAAGGCTGCCGTTTCGCCACTGAAACTTGTAGCGACAATGTGAATACTATACAATTTAAATAAATGAAATTATATAAATTGAAGTGTATTTTTTCATGATAGACTTGCTGCATTTACGCGTGCGGTGACAGGTGAAACTGACAATTTTTGACAGGATCATTGCATGAGGTTGCGTAGAAGTGACGCCCCCTGTTAACGTCACTCACACGCCACAGATCGTTGGACGAGTTTACGATAGGTAGGTCTTCTATCGGTATGCCATTCTCAGAAATCTAGCAAAACGCCAAAAAGATTAAGATAACTCTGTAATTTCAGAGACGTAGATTGAACGGCCTTGATAGTACAAAGTAGTATAAGTAGGTCGAGTGCTTCAGGCATAATCATCATCACGCAATGACTCTCTGAAGGTTGACAATGATGATAAAAAATTACATAGCATAATTTCCACCCTATAAATTGCACTATAGCGCAGTTTTATGCGAATCCCATTACTACGAGGCATTTTCTCTTACGGGATGTTTTTTATCGTACGAGTACATACTATTAGGTCCTTACATATGAAATTGGCGTTTTGTCGTACTGGCCACTTTGATCTCAAATATCTCCTCTATGGTTAGGAATTCCAAATTCAAATTTATACAGCTATTTACTCATGTATTTGTGTTTCGAAAATTATAATTCATTTGATTTTTCCTCAACTCATGTATTTGTGTTTCGAAAATTATAATTCATTTGATTTTTCCTCAATTGTTTTTTTTCTTTGCGTCACTCAGTTTACAAAATGGAAAACTTGAAATATCGCGTTATTTACGAGTACGAGTTCCACCGTGGCACCAGTGCTGCAGAAACGGCTCGAAGGATTAGTGATGTGTATGGCGACGGTGGTGCCGCAAAAGAAAACGCAGTGCGTTTTTGGTTCCAACGTTTTCGTTCTGGAAATTTCGACCTGCAGAACAAGCCCCGTGGACGGCCGGAGACCAAAGTTGATAATGAAGAATTGAAGGCTATTGTGGAAGCGGACCCATCGCAAATCACGTCCGAGTTAGCTCCAGGCTGCGGTGTTAGTGATAAAACTGTTTTAATCCACTTGAAGCAATTTGGGAAGGTGAAAAAGCTTGAAAGGTGGGTACCTCACGAATTGAGTGAAGCAAATCAACAAACGCGCGTTGACTGCTGCGTTGCATTAGTCAACCGGAAAGGATTACTAATAATGAAAGGATTTTAAATCGAATCATTACCTGTGATGAAAATCCTGTACGATAATCGGAAGCGCTCATCGCAATGGCTGAACCCTGCCGAACCAGCCAAACCATGCCCCAAGCGAAAATTGACTCCAAAAAAGTTACTTGTCGTTCACTACAGCTTTCTTAAATCTGGCCAGACGATTACGGCAGATGTCTATTGTCAGCAACTGCAAACCATGATGGAAAAGCTAGCTGCCAAGCAACCGAGGCTGGTCAATCGCTCTAGGCCACTGCTGCTTCATGATAACGCTAGACCACACACTGCACAACAGACGGCTACCAAACTAGAGGAGCTTCAGTTGGAATGTCTAAGACATCCACCGTACTCTCCGGACCTTCCTCCAACAGATTACCATTTTTTAGGGTTCCGTACCCGAAGGGTGCCAAACGGGACCCTATTACTGAGACTTCGCTGTCCGTCTGTCCGTCCGTCCGTCCGTCCGTCCGTCCGTCCGTCCGTCTGTCACCGGGTCCGCCTGCACGAACCGTAATAGCTAGAAAGCTGAAATTTTCACAGAATGTGTATATCTGTTGCCGCACCAACTACAAATACTGAAATACGAGAGATATTACAAATTGAAAGTGGTCTCGGTACAAGATACGTCTTCACAACACGCTTGAAAAGTTTATACCAAGGCCATTTTGTTTTGGTAGGTAAGCCTTCTTTTAATGAAACTAAATTTAAATGATATGGCAATGTCGTCCCCGGACTTCTACAAAGACTTTAAATATTAATTGATGAATTACGACGTCTCTATTTAGTCTGTAGAACTTTTAGAAAATAATTATAAAATTAATAGTTTTTAATTACTTTTGTTTTCATACATATCTCAGAGCTCAGAAATTATTTTTTTCCTTTTGGCCACTTCAAGTTTGGCTGCCAGTGATGTTTTAATTAAATACTCTTTGGTGCGTTGAAATGATGTTTTGCAGTCTGCATGACATTGACATAATGAGTGAGTGAACCTCATTGTACGGAAATTGTAGATGGGTGTCTCACGTTTTCCAGTAGGAGTAGGTTGTAGACAGTGCTGCTTACGGCGGCGTTTAGTAGGTACTAAAGGCCCTAAAAGCGCGGCAAGCTTTGAATCAATTCAAATGTTATTTTTCAACTAGCTACAAAGTTATTCTGACATAAGATGATAATTTGAACAAAACTTTTTGGGTATTTCATGAAAAATACAGTTACAGATCACACATATACAGGGTGGAAAAAACGAATGGGCCCTGGAGGGAAAGTACCTTAAAATCTCAAGATATCCGTCCGTCCGTCTGTCTGTCACCAGGCCGTATCTCATGAACCGTGGTAGCTAGACAGTTGATATTTTCACAGATGACGTATTTCTGTTCCCGCTATAACAACAAATACTAAAAACAAAATAAATTTAATATAAAGGGGGCTCCCATACAATTAACGTGTTTTTTTGCGGTTTTTTTAACCGACTTCCCAAAGAAGGAGGTTTACAATTCGTCCGGATGTTTTTTTTTTTTTTTTTATGTATGTGCCTCGATAGCGCCTAAACGGATGGACCGATTTGGAAAATTAGACCGATTAGACCTATAGTGATTTTTGTGTTTTTCATAATAACTCGTGCAAATGCACATGGTAAGCATAATATTGTGATGCGGAACTGCTGATGAAGACCACATATGGCCACCAGATCTGCTCAATACTAGGTACAAATACAATGCGTGGCTGACGGGCAGGCAACGCATAGCCTAAACCGATGGACCTAGAGCCATGAAACTTTGTACAGGGGTTCCTTAGTAGCGTGGGGTAGCACTGATATGGGATTTGACAAAATTAATTCCCCTGGGGGGGGGGGGGGATAAGGGGTTACAGTTTGTATTAAACTCAATCTAATCAAATAGGGTTTGTGGAAGTCGGTATTTTCTAAAGTTTACTTTTTGCTTCAATTATATAGATAATGGTACGGAACCCTTCGTGCGCGAGTCTGACTCGCACTTGGCCGGTTTTATTTAGAAATTTGGATAACTTCTTGAAAGGGAAAAAATTCAACTCCGATGGGGCAGTCCAAACCGCCTTCAAAGATTTTATTGATTCCCGTCCGAATGGTTTTTTTAGTAAAGGGATCGATGAACTTCCTATGAGATGGCAAAAGTGCATAGATAGCAAAGGTATGTACATACTTTGATTAAATAAATATACTTTATTTAAAAAAAACGACTATGTTCCTCCCATACAAAACGCCAATTTCATATGTAAGGACCTAATATATCCATATACCCTATTCAGAGAGGCAGACTCGAGCCCTTTTGTATAGCCAATATTCCATATTACTCCATTTTGCTTGACAGGGGGTCACCCGAGTTGTAAAGGTGATGAACAACATGAGCCAAAGAAACTTGGCGCTCTGTAGGTTTAGTGGTCATTGCAATAGGTCCCAATTCAATTCGTTTATTATCAGGCTTATGGCCAAACCCATAGGTTATGTTGTAACCTTAACTAATATTCTGATCTAAGGTTGCAATGGTATTGCCATTGATGATAGGCCACGATGATGACGCAACAAGAGTCGTGTCTCAAATTCTTAATTTTAAAATCACTATGATACATTGAGTACAGCGCCACGTCCTTTGCCACATGTGGAAACATTGGCACAGACTTCCATCCACCCACGTTTAAGGGCACGTACGCACAGCGATTGTTTTCCGCGCGAATCCAAAATTAGCGGAAAAAACCGCTAGTTGGGCAAAAATCTGCGAAAAAAAATCGCCAGTGCGGCCACTCCTATTAGGTTTCCACATAAAAAACTCAAGTATGATCTCTTTTTAGAGATAAGCTCGCCTTTGTACATTTTTTTAGGGTTCCGTACCCGAAGGGTGCCAAACGGGACCCTATTACTGAGACTTCGCTGTCCGTCTGTCCGTCCGTCCGTCCGTCCGTCCGTCCGTCCGTCCGTCCGTCCGTCCGTCCGTCCGTCCGTCTGTCACCAGGCTGTATCTCATGAACCGTGGTAGCTAGACAGTTGAAATTTTCACAGATGATGTATTTCTGTTGCCGCTATAACAACAAATACTAAAAATCAAAAGAAATTTAATATTAAGGGGGGCTCCCATACAACAAACGTGATTTTTTTGCTCATTTTTGCTCGATATTGATAATGGTAGCAGGTAGACGCTTAAAATGTTCACAATATATTGAGTATATTATTTACTTAAAAAATAAATAATTAAATTAAAATTAAATTAATATTTAGGGGGGGCTCCCATACATTCTTTTTACGGTTTTTTATAGATAATGGCACGGAACCCTTCGTGTGCGAGTCCGACTCGCACTTGGCCGGTTATCTTTTAATGTTACTGTTTAAATTATTGTGTGCAATAAAGAATTGTGAATTGAATTTAATTGTATGATGTCATCCATGTAAACCAATTGAATATTTTTGTAGAGTGAGTGCAGTTTTCAGATTATTCCCTTTAAGACCTTCATAAAAAACTCAAGTATGATCTCTTTTTAGAGATAAGCTCGCCTTTGTACATTTTTTCTTTTAATGTTACTGTTTAAATTATTGTGTGCAATAAAGAATTGTGAATTGAATTTAATTGTATGATGTCATCCATGTAAACCAATTGAATATTTTTGTAGAGTGAGTGCAGTTTTCAGATTATTCCCTTTAAGACCTTGCTTTATGCCAAATTTCATGATTCTAGGCCTACGGGAAGTACGCTGTAGGTTTTGGGTCCATTGCGATTACTATGAAAATCCAACAATTTTACAGCATAAACGGTCATTGAGTTTGATTGCGTTGACCTAGAAGGTTGATTTTTTTCACAGCTATATATGCGACCAGACCACAGGCCTTAACAATTGATATCAGCTTGATACGTCCACGCGTTCTCGATAAAAGTCTTGACACACGGACGGACAACAAAGTGATCCTATAAGGGTTCCTTTTCCTTCCTTTTAAGGATCGGACACCCTAAAAAGGGTTTGAAGATTTGGAACGTATAAGAGCGGTTACAATCCGTCAGTTAAGTTCGTTAGTTAGGTCGACTAGCTAGACGGCGGCGGCGGGTTAAGCATAAACTCGAATAAACTTTGTATTTGTATTTTATCTATTTATTTGCATCAGCGCACACACACATTAACAACTCCATTAATTAAAGTAGGAGAGTTGTCTTTGCATAAGTTAATACTTAACTCGCGATTTATCTAAGTTAAATTTCAAGTTATTAACTAATTGTTTTCAATGAAATGTATATAAGATAACATAAAACCAAGACCGTAGGCGAAAGAGGCTAGTCCCCACGACACAGGGAATCCTAGTGTGGGGTCTAGGGATCCTGTAAAAAGTTGTAAACCTATTTAACAATAAAGATTTTTATTATTTCTAGGGTTCCGTACCCGAAGGGTGCCAAACGGGACCCTATTACTGAGACTTCGCTGTCTGTCCGTCTGTCTGTTACCAGGCTGTATCTCATGAACCGTGGTAGCTAGACAGTTGAAATTTTCACAGATGATGATGTATTTCTGTTGCCGCTATAACAAAAAATACTAAAAATCAAAATAAATTTAATATTAAGGGGGGCTCCCATACAACAAACGTGATTTTTTTGCTCCGTTTTGCTCGATATTGATAATGGTAGCAGGTAGACGCTTAAAATGTTCACAATATATTGAGTATATTATATTTACTTAAAAAATAAATAATTAAATTAAAATTAAATTAATATTTAGGGGGGCTTCCATACCATATTATTTTTTGCGGTTTTTATAGATAATGGTACGGAAACCTTCGTGCGCGAGTCCGACTCGCACTTGGCCGGTTATTATTATTATTATCTCATCGGCCGGTTTTTTACTTCTCACTACTCCAAGGTATGTGTATGTATGTATGTAATAATCAATCAATCCGCGAGATGAAACAACTTCAACAGCTATCTTCTTATCACTTTTATCAACTCATTCATTTAGGATCTGTTATCATTAGTGTGTGAAATGGTATAGAATAGATGGAATAGATAGACATCCATCTCAGTACTCAAATAGTACGTGCATGCCTCGTTTTCGGTGTGAAATTGTAGTAAATTGACAGGCAGTTATCGCTTGTAGTTAGAAGTGAACGCCTGTGCAGTGTTGTTGTTTTTAGTATCATTCCGAACGCCCGAAGAGGCTGTGTTAACTTTCGTTTCGCGCCATTTTTCGCCGCGAATTTGTATAATGTGCACATAAAAGTTTGTGAAGTGATTGTGACTACATTGGATTCAAGGTAGGATCTCTTGCTTATTTTTTTAAATAAAAATAATCGTGGAATGATTGATCTGTCTATTAAGTAAGTCGAGTTATTATCGACTCATTAAGAAAATGCAACGCCATCCAACTTTGAGTTAGGTAAGGTAGGTACTCGTATTTTCTATAGTTACGAGTATAAACTAGCACAGACCACAGAACTGTGTTCAGCCAATAATTCAACAATTCTGCGACAGGGGGCTTGGCAAATATGTCATGCATGAGTTGCTTGACAGAGTTTACAATGATAATAACTTGAGCAAGCTTTGTGAATTCCTCTGTCTTTCACCATGGCCATGACTCATTCATACAATTCATGCCACTAGTGGCATGAATTGTATGAATGGCTAGCCACCAACTAAATCTATTTACTAAAAATACAGGGTGTAACAGAAAGGGGTATACAAGCCAACCAAATAAAATCCTGCATAAATTACATGTGTATCTACTGAGCTTCATTGAGACGGGTCAATAAAATATGTGTCAGATGGCTCATTACTTTGGAACGAGCGACAGAGATCACGCATAAACCACGTAGGTTTCCGTGATTGCTCCAAACTTAGTTTAAAAAAATAAATAAATTATAACATGGATAATAAAGAAAAAAAGCCGAAAGTGGGTTGTTAGGAACATCATTCTGAACAACTTTCACTATGGGACCGACTTGATCAGAGCAACTTTATTTTTTATTCCACCATACAGATCAGCTGAGCGCTATGTACCTAGGCCTGAAATGTACTGAGTTAATAAAAATAATGTTGCTCTGATCAAGTCGGTTCCATAGTGAAAGTTGTTCAGAATGATGCCCCTAAAACCCTCTTTTGGCTTGTAAACCCCTTTCTGTTACACCCTGTATAAGTGTATTTTAGTCAAAAGCGGTAATGTCTGTTATCATATCACAACCAGAGTTTTACGATTTGTCTATTGTCACGTTTACAAGTGGCTGTAAAGATAGTCTCGTTCAAGGTAAGCTACATTGTAGTACATTTTTGATCTCAATGATGTACAGAATAAAACCAGGGTACTAACTATAGGGGGAGCTTATCTCGAGCTGGCCTATCAAATACAATTCAAACGATTACCTGCATTTTAATTATACCAGTCTTTAACGGAAGAATGGATTAGATAGCAATACTCAAGTTTCATTAATTTGTTAACATGTTTTAACAAATATTACATACTTAAGACAAGTCCTAGCTGAATCAACCTTCTTGCAAGTCAGTCACCTTGATGAGCACTTGTTTAAATAATATAACAAATGGAATTAGCATAAAAATGATCATTTATTTCAGTGTTATGCTACTATGTTATTACTTATTTATTACAAACAATACGTGATTGACAGAATAGCATAACAGACGTCATAGTATCTTTGAATAAATAATTAAATATTAAAAATTAAAGTGACGTCTTTGAGGGTGACTCCGGTGATAGTTTTAAATAAGTACCACATGTTAGGATGCGGGTTAGAAACGTCATCTAGCCTCATCTGAATGAGTTTGACGAAGAAATGTAAAGATATTGTATAGACTCTACCTCTATACTATACAGGGTCTAACAGAAAGGTGTAGTCCTATTTTAGGGGGATCTAAGGGAAATAATTCTGAACAACTATGAAACTGATTGATCAAGCTACTTTAATTTTCACTTCTTCATAGAGTAGGTAGAGGATGTCTGTCATAACCGCATTCGCATTATCTGGAAGGAAGACTATAATTTTTAGACCGCAAATAATAGGTAGGTACTTCAGTTTTGGATTTTTAGGCATCAAATGTTGGTCACAAGTAGTCACAACAGTGGTGATGTTTTGAAAGCATTGAAATTAGTTTTTCTCTGACGTGGATGTTGATGAATTCTTTTGGTGACGGACGGTACCTAATAATAAAAAATAAACATATTGATATTTATGTTTTCAATCACGCTCGCGTTCAGTGTGGGACGCGGGTTGATACCGTGGAGTTTTACGTTCAGTGCGGGACGCGGGTTGATACTGTGGAGTTTTACGTTCAGTGCGGGACGCGGGTTGATACCGTGGAGTTTTACGTTCAGTGCGGGACGCGGGTTGATACTGTGGAGTTTTACGTTCAGTGCGGGACGCGGGTTGATACTGTGGAGTTTTACGTTCAGTGCGGGACGCGGGTTGATACTGTGGAGTTTTACGTTCAGTGCGGGACGCGGGTTGATACCGTGGAGTTTTACGTTCAGTGCGGGACGCGGGTTGATACTGTGGAGTTTTACGTTCAGTGCGGGACGCGGGTTGATACCGTGGAGTTTTACGTTCAGTGCGGGACGCAGGTTGATACTGTGGAGTTTTACGTTCAGTGCGGGACGCGAGTTGATACTGTGGAGTTTTACGTTCAGTGCGGGACGCGGGTTGATACTGTGGAGTTTTACGTTCAGTGCGGGACGCGAGTTGATACTGTGGAGTTTTACGTTCAGTGCGGGACGCGGGTTGATACTGTGGAGTTTTACGTTCAGTGCGGGACGCGAGTTGATACTGTGGAGTTTTACGTTCAGTGCGGGACGCGGGTTGATACTGTGGAGTTTTACGACGAAGTACTATTTATATTTCATAATTGTTTCTTGTGCAAACTAAAGTAATCAGCACGAATAAAATCCAAAATATCTTCATTCGCTGAATAGTACTTGTACTTGTAACTATCGAGTCTTTGACGCACTCTAATCCAATACAAAGAAACTGTAACGTCACCAAATACGTTTATAATTAACTGGAAAATCACATGTTGAATAGTGCGATGATTGAAACAATTTATCTTATTTTCAGATATTATATTCGCGGAGCTAGTACGTTTTCACATTGATGTTTTGTCAAGACAACATTTTGAAATATAGAATACACGCATAAACAAAATGAATATAAAACCTCTATGTTGAGCCTCCAACATGCTGGGGGACCGCGCGAAGGAACCCTAAAACTTTTCTTTGCATGTTCAAACAAAATTAAAATAAACATATATGTTTTGTTAAACAGTGTAACTTTAAATCTAATTACTTAAGTATAATATTTCATTTATCAATAACTGAATGCATTGAAAACCTCTATTAAATTATGTCATTTGAAATAAAAACTTATTAGATGACTAATTACAATTTTATTTTACCTAACTGTCCATTGGTAATGCACAAACTTTTGTGATTGACCTCCTATGAGTTTTTCCACTGGATGTCATCAATTCCAGGGCTCGGACTCTCCCTTCTGTGCCTGGGTAAACATTAACAACTCTGGCCATGGGCCAATTCAATGACGGGGTATTAGCTTCAACCAAAATGACAAGAGTGCCTATAGTGATGTTAGCTACTGACTCTCGCCACTTGGGTCTGCTTTGCAAGACATTTAAATATTGCTTCTGCCATACCTTCCAAAAGCTTTGTTGAATTTGGCAACATAAATTCCAAAATCGTAGACGATTTGTTGGTACATTTGTTACGTCTGGTTCTGGTAGAGCATTCAAAGCGTTCCCAACTGAAAAATGACCAGGAGTCAGATATGAAAAATCACTGGCATCCGATGACATAGCTGTTATTGGCCTACTGTTTAATATAGATTCTATTTGTACTAATACAGTATTTAGCTCCTCATAGGTTAATAAAGCTTTCTGAACTACCCTTTTTAAGTGATACTTCATACTTTTTACCGCAGCCTCCCACAACCCACCGAAAACGGGGGAATAGCTTGGAATGAAATGAAAACTCACACCTCGCTGGGCGGCTTCTGTCTTCACCTGATTCTGATGAGCTTCTTGAGAGGACTGTAATTAATAAATGGAATTCCTCTGCTTAGACAGTCAGCAGGGTTGTCCTTCGTGTTGATATATGACCAAGTATAACCTTGTGTCAGTTCTGAGATAACCTTTACTCTATTTGCTATGTATGCGTTGAGCTTCGTTGGCTCTGTTCTAATCCAAGCTAAAACTATTTGTGAGTCACTGAACAGTATCACACCATCCATCTCAATCTTGATTTTTCAAAGTATCATGCACTCTTTTGGCCAGTTTTGTAAGCAATAATGCAGCGTTGAGTTCTAACCTAGGAACCGTGAGACCTTTATGATTGAGTGGATTTATGCGCGACTTTGAACATAATAAAGACACATGTACCTTACCTTTGTTATCTACAACCCTCAAGTATATACAACAGCCATATGCTGTTGAGCTGGATGCGTCACAGAAGCCTATTATTTGAGCCTTGACCATGTTATCGCAAGTCACATTTCGTGCTATTTCTATTACTTTCATTTGTTGTTCAGTTGTTATAAAACTCTTGAAATGCGTGCATTAATTCTTTCGGTGGAGGGGAATCCCAACCAACCTGAGCTTGCCACAACTTCTGCATAATGGCTTTTGCGACTACTATGACCGGACCAACCAAACCCATCGGATCGTATAGCCTACTAACGTAGCTCAGAATTTCGCGTTTCGTTTTTGGTACCTCCTCGTTTGAACTACCTGGTATTGTTCCTAGCCCGAACACATCCTTCTTGATATTGAAACTAATCCCTAATGTCTTGAGACAAGGATTATTCTTTTGCAAATCAATATCGTCGAAATGCCGAAGCTCCTTTGGGCAGTCTAAATCCTCCTAACTCTAATAATGATTTCAGCTGATCTTATACTTTTTGTATTACTTCCAAGCTATCATATGAAACCAAAATATCATCGACATACGTATGGTTTTGCAGTACAGACGCTGCGAGTGGGAGCTCTTCTTTATACCTATTTGCTAACTCTATCAAACACCTAGTCGCTAGATAAGGCGAGCTTTTCATACCAAACGTTACCGTGTTGAGTTGGATGCACTTTATATCCTCTTTTTGACTTTCTCTCCATAGAATATTTTGTAGCGACCTATATTCTGGGTTAACATCAATTTGTAGATACATACTTTTGATGTCGCTTATTAGCACGTACCTATCTATTTTAAACAGCTTCAGAATGTCTAGCAGTTCCTGAACCACAGGACCATTCATCTGTATATAATTCAGTGACACTTTTTTATTTGACTTCATCGAGGCATCGAATACTACTCTACATTTTGTCGTTTTTCTGTCTGGTCGTATTACAGGATGATGTGGCAAGAAGCACACTGCATCTTTGGCTAAATCGTATTGAGACACGTCTACATACGTACCGTAACCTTTTTCCAGGAACTCATTGATAGACGCCTTGTAACTTGCTTTTAAATCCGGATCCTTTTATAATCGCCTCTCCAAACTATCAAAACGCTTCAATGCTAGATTGAACGTGTCGCCAAGGGTCTCATTGATTGATTCTAGTGGAACCTTTAAAGGAAAATCTACCTGGAACTTATTATTCTGTAGTTTGACAGAACTTTTAAATATGTTCTCACACATCTCATATTCAGAAACCTTGTCTGGGAAAAACTCGGGAACATTTTCAGTTTTCCAAAACTGTGTGAGGCTTTCATCTAATGCAGGATCGCATGTTTTGCAAAACAATGTAACTACCTTACCTGGAATTGCAGCTGCGAAGATTTGCGAACTTATATGGCCCGCCAACACATGTCCAAAATGTGTGTTTAATATGGGCACCTTTAACTCGAGGTCGCTCACTGTAGAGCCATCATCCAGTGTTTTGGTCGGCAGTATAGATTTGAACACCACGTCAGCTCCTAGAAGCATATGTATGTCGCTTGGTTTGTGATATTCAGGGTCAGCTAGAACTATGTTAGGCGGCAACACTATGTCCCTAATATCAATGGGCATTTGGGGTAGCTGCGACGTACGTAATCCTGTCTAGAACATGACAACTGGCGGTGACTTTATACGAGCTAGCCAGTGAATGCACTGTCACTGAGACGAACTGTTTCATGCTGCTATGTGTGTTCCCTATACCAATGATGTTTATGTTGGATGCCTTGGGAGTGACTCCTAACCTTTTGACAAGTTCTGTTGTGATAAAACTTGCTTGTGATCCACTATCTAGGAGGACTTTAACGTGGTAGTGCGTTCCATCGTCAGCTATTACTTTAACACGAGCAGTTGGCAACAATACCTGTGTATGATTTTTTGACAGCAGTGTTACTGGTGAAATCATTGTTTCCTCATGTAAGAGTGTGTTGTTTGTTTTTACAGATGCGACACTTCAAATATTGGAACTTGCAATGAGCTCCATGCTTCATAACATAAAACATACCTTGCACAGTT
The DNA here is from genome assembly GCA_963457715.1 of Argyresthia albistria. Taxonomy (NCBI): domain Eukaryota; kingdom Metazoa; phylum Arthropoda; class Insecta; order Lepidoptera; family Argyresthiidae; genus Argyresthia; species Argyresthia albistria. The sequence continues at coordinate 4,925,342 of OY735275.1, read as the reverse complement.
TGTGTTTTCCAAAAGCAGTTTTTTGTCATCTACACTCATTATTTTAAATTCTGGACAGAGAAAGAGCTTATGTATGCCTTCACACTTCTGGCACACAACCCTTGCCGGTGACCGTTCTTCAGCAGCAACATAAGATGTTTTGTTTTGTATTTTTGAGTGCTGACAAGAGTGGTTTAACATTTGTCACAAACTGTCGAATCTCCTGTGAGGTTGACTTAAAATAGGTTTTATTTCTAGTATCGCAGATAATTATTACCTCATTTTTCACTCTAAATAAGTCTATACCTATCCTTCAGTATTTTCAGGGCTTCTTTGTAGCTCTCGTTTACCATGGGTAGGTTTTTGATAAGTTCCAATGGCTCATCGACGAGGAAGCTTATAGAAAAGCTACAAGATATCCAAAGGCTGTACGCAGATAGTACAGCCTTTGGATATCTTGTAGCTTTTCATTGTTATGTATTACAGACGTGAAGAGCTCGATGAAGGGTTGGAAATCTGCAAACTTTCCGCCGAATGTGTTGACCTTGATTGGAGGCAACTTGTTGAACGCTCCCGCAGGTTTTTCCGTGCAAGTTGGCTCTTTAGTGCTCATTTGTCGTATTTCCACTAGGCACTTTGTGTATTTTTCCTCCACCATAGTGTGGTCCTCCTCCTCTCCTCGCGCTGCTAATTCCATGCTTAGGTTCTCATACTTGGCATAATTTTCTTTTAGCCGCTCTTCTTTCACCATTCGGCCGTCAAGAGTTAAGCCTTTGATACTGCCATTGAATAGCTTTGTTAAGCCTGGCCTTTATGTATCCCCTTTTCTTTACCAGTTCTTGACTGGATTGTGCTGACTCCGTCATCTTTTCCGGTGTGACAGAACTTCGATATTATTCCTTTTTCCACTTTTTCACGGTGTGATGAGGATTATGGGATCGGATGCCGTTCGTTACTTTTACCGTCGAAGGACCATGTTGAATAGTGCGATGATTGAAACAATTTATCTTATTTTTAGATATTATATTCGCGGAGCTAGTACGTTTTCACATTGATATTTTGCTAAGACAACATTTTGAAATATAGAATACACGCATAAACAAAATGAATATAAAACCTCTATGTTGAGCCTCCAACACATGTGCACGCTCAAGTGCCACCGTGCACACAGATAGTCACATCATATCTATCGCATACTTACATTTACATTACCTACACATTGCGTTCTCATAAGACTAGAATAACGGTGGGCGTGTTTCATGTTCAGTTGTTAATGGAAAACGCATAGCATATCGATAGCTCCGAAGGGCGCAAAATGCCGTGTCAACGTGACAATCCAAATACGGGATATCGCGCCCTTGTTGGGAGCAATGGAAATGCATTTTCCTTAACTGAATAAGTCTCCTGCCCCCTTATTCGCTAACTCAGTGATGATCACTATGATGGTATCGTTCAATTATCGTGTAACCAAAGGATAATAATATCAAAATAAGTCGGCTAATATATCATCACTCGGTGTTTTACTTCGTAGTTACTTAGCCTTGTTTAGTGCCGGAGGCTTTAGGCTGTTTTAACACCATAGTAACAGGTCGACACTGTTCCTAAATAAATGTTGATGTGCAACAAATCTAGGAATGGTTCGGTCACTTCTAGTCCTTCTATCTTCGACGCTGCTCTACAAATTCCGAAACTAGTCAAATGGTATTCTAAGACCGTCACAGAAACGTGTATATAGTATAATTACCGCCACCTACTGTAGACATCATACTTAATTAGCTTCGCAAATCGCCCCTTAATAATGCAAAATTGCTACAAAAATGACAATTTGCTTTGTAATTGAAGGTGAAGGCATATATGCAACATTAGAGTTAAATATGTACTAATTCGGTGTTTCAATTTGTACCCCTAATAAGAGGATGCGGAGACGTTTAATTCACATGTTTATGATAATGACAAATAAACGTATGCATATAGAAACACATTTACTTAGGTGTAACAAAAACATGTGTCGCTATTTTTCATTTAATTTGTTTATTTGCATTACAATACAAGAATGAAATAGCTTTGCCGATAAAATCTGTTTCGCTTCCATTTAAATTTAATACATCACTCACTACACTAATCACATTTATAGTTACCACCGTGACACGAAAGTCGGCGCTCACTGTCAGCCTTACTTTAACAGAAATTGAAATAAATAGTTATTTTTAAGACGAATCAAATGAGCCCAAACTCGATGGGTTTAGCAAACAGCCCAGGGTACCTTTCCACTTTCAATCACCGTGACGCTCATCATCAGACCATCTCGATGGTACTAACTATTATTTGGTTCGGCGGATGCAGATTACAATAGCTAACCCTTCTAAATCCCTGTGTTCATTTTACTGCCGGGTAATCGTTAGTTACCTTCATATAACATGGGTACCTACCTACTTACAATATGTGCTCATTATAACAAATAAGTACAAACTTGAATAAATTCACTATCAACTTACATTTTAAATACCTATATTAAAACACACGCTTTGTGATTATAACGACAACAAGGTAATTTAGATCGTTTAAAAGAGGTTTTAAATGATGATGACACTTAATAGTACTTACTTTATTTTTATTTTATGCTAATTATTTATAATAAGTACCTAACTCTTCATATTAATATCTAATAAATACATTATGCAAGGTGTAAATGGATTAACGCAAAATGAGTAACTACTTTGTTAGGGACATCATTCTGAGCAACTTTAATTATGAAACCGATTTGATCGGAGCAACTTTATTTTTCACTTCTCCATACAAATCAGCTGACCCACTTAGGCCAAAGTGAAAAATAAAGTTGCTCTGATCAAATCGGTTTCATAATTAAAGTTGCTCAGAATGATTTCCCAAACAAAGTAGTTTCTCATTCATTTACAACTTGTACGAGTATATTATCCAAGAATGTTACATGTTGCTATTTAAATTTAGATATTTAAATAACCGGCCAAGTGCGAGTCGGACTCGCGCACGAAGGGTTCCGTACCATTATCTATAAAAAACCGCAAAAAAAAAAATGGTATGGGAGCCCCCCCAAAATATTAATTTAATTATTTATTTTTTAAGTAAATAATATAGGTACTCAATATATTGTGAACATTTTAAACGTCTACCTGCTACCATTATCAATATCGAGCAAAAATGAGCAATAAAATCACGTTTGTTGTATGGGAGCCCCCCTTAATAATAAATTTCTTTTGATTTTTAGTATTTGTTGTTATAGCGGCAACAGAAATACATCATATGTGAAAATTTCAACTGTGTAGCTACCACGGTTCATGACATACAGCCTGGTGACAGACAGACGGACGGACGGACGGACAGACAGTGAAGTCTCAGTAATAGGGTCCCGTTTGGCACCCTTCGGGTACAGAACCCTAAAAACTAGGTATATCGTCAAAATCCTCTTTGGAATATGGCTACTGTACTGTAAACTCTATGAGCTGAGCTAATATGGCTACTGTACTGTAAACTCTATGAGCTGAGCTAATATGGCTACTGTACTGTAAACTCTATGAGCTGAGCTAATATGGCTACTGTACTGTAAACTCTATGAGCTGAGCTAATATGGCTACTGTACTGTAAACTCTATGAGCTGAGCTAATATGGCTACTGTACTGTAAACTCTATGAGCTGAGCTAATATGGCTACTGTACTGTAAACTCTATGAGCTGAGCTAATAACTAGATATTAGGCAAATGAAGTGATAGATCGTTGGCCCCAATAGCGTCACTATAGCAAATTTTAAAGAAGCCAGTTCATTTTGTAACGTGTTACACAACATGCAACACATGTTTTGTATATTTCTGGACAGAGCTTTCTCGTGACATAACCTTTTGTTTTGGCGTCAGACAGAGAATTGCATAATTCTGGTCTGTACTTTATGCAAACATATTGGTGACCACACCACAGATATGATAAAATTAAAGGATTTAGAATACGAATCAAGCGATTAAAATATTGACTAGCCATTTAGTAGTTCAGGCAAGTAAAATACTCCCGTTTGTTTTTCGGTTAGGTTGATTATTTTTTATGTTAGGTGTTTCGTTGTTAAAGGTATACGTTGAAATAATGGGTCTAGAAAGTTGTAATTCAATGCGTTTTATTATTTAATTTCTTTGCATTGCCTCTGCTGTTAGTGTTTCTTTTGAGTAACTTTTTTTTAAATAAAATAATTAAGTAAGTATGTGTTATTTAACATTAGAAGGAAAGCCATCAAATGGAAGAAATCCAAACAGAAATGGGTGGGAATTTTTTCCGTAGTTAGGATCAATGTTTGTAATTATAGTTGGGTATTTTACATATTGGAAGGAAAAGGTCGAAGGAAAATATTAAACAGCTAAGTAACAGGTAACAAACTCACTGAATTGGAAAATTGCTGCTGTTAAGGTTGTCTACTTAGTATTGTCAAGGCCTTTAAAACAATGTGTAGGGTGGAATTGCGTTAGGAGTTGTAGGAGGAAGTACACTATAAAAATATGTACAGATAGACCACTCAGCTCTCGGAAGGACCAAGATTTGTTCATTTATTGCACCTTTGGGTATATTTGTTGGGATGGGAACCACAGCTATATTTAGTTAGCTAAAATTAGTGAGATCTTCAGAAAGCACGCGTAATAAATACCAACGACAAGCAACTAGGCAATCGCCTGAAAGCACTATCTCTGATCCACTAGCCTAGACCTAGACAGTAAATTGGGGGGATGCCCTAATCGGGAGACCTTGCTATCCCCCCTCTCGTGTGACGTTTGTCTAATGATGAGTCGCGCTGATTTATGCTCACTGCCTGCTCACTGTTGCTGGGTGTATAAATATCGACAGTCCCGGTATCTTCAATGCAACGTCAGTTAGTCAGTCTACCATTGTAGGGGTGTAAATTTCCTAACTATTTATAAATCTGTGTGTAAAGTGGCTAAGCGTGGGCGCTACTGCCTCTGCCACCACGTGTGGGAAAATACGTGACGATACATGTTTGCACTTGGATGACACTGACAGGAGGGCGCCACTGCAACGTTGATCGATTGATTGATTGGATTGAGTGCGCTAGTTCCGACCCTTGGCCACGTGCCAGAACACCCATGTAGCACTGTATGTTTGTTTTGTGTGTACTGTGATTGAATTGGAGGGCCTGCGCACCTGCGTAACTTACAAGTAAGCGAGGTGTATTGCCTTTAGCCTGGATTTTACACCCAGATTAGATCACCTCATTTTGAACTGTCATTGTCCTACAAGTTATCCCCGGGATAGTTATTCTCGTATAACTTTTTGTTGGTAAATACCACAAACGCGAAATACCAAAGCTAGGGAGGATAACAATACTGCAGGAAAATTCTAAGAAAGGCACGGCAGCGATCTGGGCGAAATTTTTGACCTAGTTTAGTTGTAGTTAGTTTAGTTTTTACGTATACTTTAGTTATAATTAATCATTTGTTATTGTATATAGACTGTTATTATACTTACAATACTGATACAATATTAAAAAAAAAGAAAAAAAAGAAAGGCACTCAAAGAGAAGATAATCGATCGAGTACATAGTTCACTTGACGTATTTAAATAATTTAGATGAGTTAAAATGAGGCCAAAATGGATTACACTTAAAACGCTAAACGTGGACACCTATTAAGTATGTGTCTGCCACCCCGTCTGAGAAAACACGTGACGCTAGCTTTATTTGTTTTCAGTCGAAAACAATACTTAAAAACTAGTCGCATGTTTAATTGGGTAGACCTTATACATATATAACTTAACATTATAGTTACCTGAGCGTTTTTTTTTAGTAGGACCAGATTTGGATATGTCTCTTTTTCGACAACTTTTACGTCAATCATGAGCTCTCCTCACCCCTATGGAAAAAAAATGTCCCAATTTATTTTTTCCTATTTCGTCACGATTTTCCAGATGATTTGTATGATAGTGACTAAGTGGAAACAAAAATATAAATGGAATTTTCGGAACACTTTTTTTTCTTCATAGGGGTGAGAAGAGCTCGTGATTCGTGATGAAGTTGCAGAAAAAAGAGACTTTTTCAAAAATGGTCGTATTAAAAAAAAAACCGCTCACCTTCTACCTTCCTACCTACAATAAGCAATGCCAACGTATTATAACATAATCCATCCAAGATTTACTGAAAGAGATATCTTCATAGATATGAAGTCACTTCTCTCGTACCTACATCACTCTGTATTATCATAAGCCTGTTGTAAAGGCAGCTTACAAGTCGACAAAAGAGCTAACTACAGGAACTAAACTAAACGCATCTGGTTGTCCTATTATAACCTTCCTCATTCAGTGCCTTCACTGTACTGTGACTGTATTGAAAAGGTTCGTTAGCATTATAATAAAGGCTTTTAGATAATGTGGCACGACAGAGTGTATAGTGTTTTAAGGCATTATTAGATTCAGGAGCGATCTTTCCACCCACAGATTACGTTTTTTTTTTCCTTAATGGCAATGTACGTCTGGTACTTTCAGATTACGTTTACCTGTCTGTTTATCTGAGGCATTTGATATAGTGCCACCAAGTTAGCTGTTCAGTTGATAGCGGCCGCTAGTGTCATAGTAGTCTTAGGTCTTGGTTCAATAGGCTTGTGGCCAAGGTAATCCAATAAATCTAGGAACAAGTCTTAAGTTGAAGCATTATGTACAAAATGGCTTGACATTCTCAGAATTGTATATTTCCAGCAGATATATTTAATAGTCAATTTTGTGCAAAAAAGACAGCATTTGATGGCACTTTTACATGACGTCATTCTGTTGTTATTTCATAGAACTCAGGAACAAAAGTTCCGTTTTGAAAGTTCATAAAAAGTATCTATTTTGACTTGACAGTCCACAAGCCTATTGTTCTCGATAAACCCTATTGAGAGATGTCAGATAAATCTGACATTTTTAATCAGTCAAAAAAGCGTCAGTACAACCTGTCACCGCACGCCAGAGACTATATATCCAATTGACTGCGCCTGCGGGGGAATGCGGCTCGCCAAACGTTTGTTGTATTCAACAAACGTTCGCATACGCAACCTATGTACGATGACGGGCCGCCAGACAGTTTCGCAGCGGCTGACCAATCACAGCTCTCTTACCTCGTCCCCCGCCGCCCGTAAATTGGTGAGTTGTGTTTCAAAGGAAAAGGTATCTATGCGCTCTCCACTGGATAAGTGCTTCCTGCCGCACGCCAATCGCTACTCGGTTATAAAATAATCGGTCAAGTGCGAGTCGGAATCGCACAAGAAGGGTACCGTACCATCGTGCACTCAAAGCAATAAAACAAAAACAAAAAGAAAATCAATAATTGAAACAAAAAGTAAACTTTAGAAAAAACCGACTTCCACAAACCCTATTTGATTAGATTGAGTTTAATACAAACTGTAACCCCTTGTCCCCCCACCCTTGGGGAATTAATTTTGTCAAATCCCATCTCAGTGCTAACCCACGCTACTAAGGAACCTCTGTACAAAGTTTTATGGCTCTAGGTCCACCGGTTTAGGCTATGCGTTGCCTGCCCGTCAGCCACGCATTGTATTTGTAAGTACCTAGTATTGAGCAGATCTGGTGGCCATATGTGGTCTTCATCAGCAGTTCCGCATCACAATATTATGCTTACCATGTGCATTTGCACGAGTTATTATGAAAAACACAAAAATCACTATAGGTCTGCCTATAATATTTGAAGAGTTCCCTCAATTTCTCCAGGATCCCATCATCAGATCCTGACCTGGTGTCAATGGGACCACCCTTGAGGTATTACCTATACGCCGAAAAAAGATTTGTTCAAATCGGTTCATAATTGGCGGAGTTATCGCGTAACAAACATAGAAAAAAAAAAAAAACATACGGGTCGAATTGAGAACCTCCTCCTTTTTTGAAGTCGGTTGAAAACACGTCTCTTGTATGAGGACCCCTTTAATTTGTAATATCTCTTGTATTTTCAACCGACTTCAAAAAAGGAGGAGGTTCTCAATTCGACCCGTATGTTTTTTTTTTTTTTTCTATGTTTGTTACGCGATTTCTCCGCCAATTATGAACCGATTTGAACAAATCTTTTTTCGGCGTATAGGTAATACCTCAAGGGTGGTCCCATTGACACCAGGTCAGGATCTGATGATGGGATCCTGGAGAAATTGAGGGAACTCTTCAAATATTATAGGCAGACCTATAGTGATTTTTGTGTTTTTCATAATAACTCGTGCAAATGCACATGGTAAGCATAATATTGTGATGCGGAACTGCTGATGAAGACCACATATGGCCACCAGATCTGCTCAATACTAGGTACAAATACAATGCGTGGCTGACGGGCAGGCAACGCATAGCCTAAACCGGTGGACCTAGAGCCATGAAACTTTGTACAGAGGTTCCTTAGTAGCGTGGGGTAGCACTGAGATGGGATTTGACAAAATTAATTCCCCAAGGGTGGGGGGATAAGGGGTTACAGTTTGTATTAAACTCAATCTAATCAAATAGGGTTTGTGGAAGTCGGTTTTTTCTAAAGTTTACTTTTTGTTTCAATTATAGTATTTGTTGTTGTGGCAACAGATTACACATTCTGTGAAAATTTCAATTTTCTTGCTATTACGGTTCGTGCTCTAGGACCCGCTGACGGACGGACGGACAGACGGACAGCGGAGCCTTAGTAATAATAGGGCTCCCGTTTGGCACCCGACAGACACCCCTTCACCAACCCGCACTGAGCCAGCGTGGTGGAGTATGTAAATCAATCACACTTTTATCCGAGTAAAGACCCATGCCCCTCGGTGGGGACACCAAGGTTTGAGTTTGATTAACATAGGTTTGAGTTTGATTGACATAAGTTTGAGTTTGATTGACATAAGTTTGAGTTTGATTGACATAAGTTTGAGTTTGATTGACATAAGTTTGAGTTTGATTGACATAATATTGAGTTTGATTGACATAAGTTTGAGTTTGATTGACATAATTGAGTTTGATTGACATAATTGAGTTTGATTGGAACTGAATTTCATCTTCTGTCTGTATGCCGCCGCCATCATACATTATCAAGGATAATGGTTTTTCTATTCATCGATTATTGAGCAATGGCAAAATGGCAATTAACCAGATGGCGACGCGAGACGTTAGAAATAGCTATAAACTCTTGTTCTTGAAATGAAATGAAGCGATTAGATAAATAAGTATGTATAGCTGACGTCACAAGTGAAATGGTACTGAACAAATAAGTAATGGTCGTTCATCTGAATCTGAATTTTATTTACGTCAAATAATACCTACCCAACCCCCTGCCAGACGGGCGGACGACATCATTGGACATCATCGCCGGTTGCGGTAGCTGGTTGGCACTTGGCAGTGGAATTGGATGCGGGAGGCTCAGGATCAGAATGATGGCGTGGTAAAGATGAGGCCTACCCAGCAGTGGGTAGGGCTCAATCATCGATTGAATACCTAAATACCTCTATCATCATTATACTCAGCCCACATCAACACACTGCTGGGAAAAGGCCGCTTCTCATAGCGCCAATCGCCAACCGTACCCACTGATCCTGTCGACGTGATGATATCGTCGGACCATCGGGCAGGTGGTCTGCCTACTGGCCTGGTCGCTCCTCGTGGCCACCACTCTGTAACTGCTTCGGTCCACCGTCTGTCACCCGCGTGACTACCACCAAAGAATTTCCTAGAAGGACAAAGAATAACCTACCTATACAGTGCATAGTTTTTTTTACACTTCAATATACTTTATTACACACAAATCAATACATTATGACAATTAAAAATGGAATTAACTTGTACAAAGGCGAGCTTATCTCTATCAAGAGATTTCTTCCATCAAACCCAGAATCGAAAGGATAAATAAATCAACAATAGGTAGATCCACGTGTACAACATCAAATACTTAAGTAAAAAAAAAAATATATATTTAAAATAATAATAATATAAACTACATACAAATACGTACCTACATAGATGCCAGAATTAATGGATACACATTATTGTCTTGTAATAGATTTTTGGCACGTCTAATTGTCTATGCCTAAATGCCTTAAACAATTTATTATTAGTTACAGTCACCATATTTATAAATTGTCTGCTGTTGAATGGTAAATTGTTAGTCACTTTGGCATCTAAATTGTTGTTCTCTTCGTAATAAGTGTAGAACATAAGTGCTCATCGTAATAGCGTGTCGCAAAGGTACATACGTAAGTATAGCAAATTGTCATCAATGGCTGACAGTAATTTGCATACTTTAGACTACTTACTATAGTTTGTAATTCGATGCATTGACATTACTTTGGCATTGATTTAGATTTTGTTCGACATATACTATAATATTACTATAATATTATACTAATACTAATGTTTGCTACGAGATTAGTAATTCGAGTTAAGACGTTAATACCAACTTTCCTTTTTATGTCAGTTTTTTTTTATAGTTTCATTCAAATCCCGGTATGCCAACTTTTTTGCATTTTCTAGGATTGCAGATTACTGTTTGCAATAAATATCTTTGGGTAGGTACAGGTGTAGGAAAATATATTGATGTGAATGACTGGAAAAAAGTTGATTGATGAACGAATGAATGAATTATAATAAATAACAGCAAAAAACACGTACACATTAAACTAATGTAATATCCATAGTAGAATGTTTGCAGTAAGTCATCCTTACATCAACTGAAGTCAAAATATTTAGGACACCATTTATTTTTTTGCCAAAGTTCGAAAATTCAGCCTAAACAATAAGAATAATCGGACTCTCAAACGGAGGGTTCCGCATCGTCCCACCTAAAAAGTAAATCAAATCTGATTCATCTAAATTAATGACAAAATTGTCGGACAAACCATTTATCTAAGGCTTATGGAGTTACACAACGCACTCAAATTATTAATTATTTTTCATTTAAATTGTCTGTTTAGTTTACTGTCGCTACCAAATAGAAAATAGTTTTTAAAATTCTACTGTCATCTACGTCTCGTTTTCGTTCTCATTCACATCAACAAATCCTGCGACACCAATACCTATCCTTCCTTAGTTATTGTTCTGAGATCCTTCCTATTGAATATTATTAGTCTTGACTTGACACCTTATGAATGCTGACACCTGTCACTATACTCTTCGTTGTGTGCGTTATTTTATTTAAAATAGGTATTTAAAATACCAATTCTTGACCCTACTTGTCTTATCGGTAGTAAGAGATTAGAATTTAGAAGCCGTGTAATAGACTTCTCGCGATATGTCAGAAAACGATGTACTATTCGCTCAGCAGCTCTTAACATAGGAATCTCCAGCAATTGAAATAAAACTATGTCGTGATACCTATGATATTTATCTTTATTTCAGAGTTACCTTAGATACTTACTCGTAATCACAATACTTATTAATTACTAATCCTTACAAATATTAACTTAAGTAAATGCTAATTTATTTCTTTCAATTATGAAGGGAAATCTATTAGGTATGGAATCTTGACTGAATTAGTCAGGAAGCTAGCTCAACTAAATGTCTGAATAAATTGCACAAAATCACTCAAATGATTTTTGATAGTCACGCATGTCAGACACAACGTTGCTCAGGCGCGTTGCCCACTGGAGAGACAAGTAAGCCAGAGGTCGACACGGACAAGACAAAAAACTGAGACAGAAGACATGGACCAGAACGAGACAGAAACAAGACATGCTTTCTCGTACTAGGGCCTAAGCTGTATTACGTCCATCGTCCACAAAATACCAGGATTTTGTTCTAATTTTTAATATCTTTATCTTGGTGTGAATAGCTTGAAAATGGCAGGCCGTGGAGTATGGCGCGGGCGAGCTAGTATGAATACGAGATAATTTCCTCAATCAAGCAATGCTTCTGACAGGCCAGCGTAAGTGTGTGACAACATTGAGATTTTTGTTACCGGAATACCGACGCCACAGTTTTCTGACGGTGCCGGTGGGAAGCTTGTGATATCATAATGCTTCTGATTAGCTGTCTGATAGGTTGTTTTTTAACTACTCAAGCGTCCAACGTCTCTAAAAGAACCAGTTCTTTTGTTCTGGTTTTCATAGCTTTTCTGTTTTTTGAACTTTATTACCAAGTAATTCAAAATCACGGGCTGTTGTTTTTTTATTAGGACCCTTTTAAGAAACTTCTTGCCACCATATTCTGTCTCTATCGGAGTTGCACGAAAAAAGTTTGAAATATTAGCATTCCTTAGCATCAGGAAACAATGACAATGCTATGAGATTCTCGCCCCTAAATCGTGCGACTCAGCGTCTGTCTCGTGTCTCGTCTCCCCAGTGAGCACTCTACAGTCTACTCGTCTACTTCCCGTACTCCACAGTCAACTCGTCTACTTCTCGTACTCTAGTCTACTCGTCTACTTCTCGAGCGGCGCGTAGTTGAGCAGTTTCTCGATGAGATCCACATGGCCGAGCAGCATGCGGCGGCAGCAGTAGCGCTTCAGGCCGAGCGCGTCGAGCGCGTCGCTGCAACAACCAGAGATAAACATAACATAAACATTTACATTGCTTCTAGCCCCACACTAGGATACCCTGTCGTGGGACCCAGAAGCAGACCCAGCTTGGAATATAAAAGGGAGTTCTCTCCCAATCCCAACACAACAATAACACCACAACATAACATAGCGTCATAGGGTGCTAGAGTGCTAGAGGCACAACTGTGCCTACATTTTGTTTTTCAGTACTATATTTTGCGATAGAGGAGAGGGGACTAGATGTATGCCTGTAATAAAAAAATATATTTCAATTCCCACCGATTCATTATTGACCGAACTCGTTTTTCCAGATGTAAAATTTTTCTAACTATTTTTCCAATATATCGTATCCTATTACCAATGTCATACTAAAATTTCAACAGTATTCTCCAGAAAAAGTGTCTCTTGTAGGCAGGAGGTTAAACCTTTTCCGATTTTCCCATTTTTTTTACATGACCATGAGATACTATGGAAAACTATGCACGTACATTTTGTTTTTTTTTTAATTAATGTATATTTTAGGAAATATAAGAACTTAACCCAGTCCACATAAAAATATAAGTCCCAATATATCCTAAAATATATAACATTTCAAAAAAAACAAAACGTACGAGCATAGTTTTCCATAGTATCTCAAACATGTAAAAAAATTGTAAAAATCGGACAAGGTTTAAGGGGTGGAAAACGTCACCGCTTTTTGTATGGAAGCTCGCGAGTACACGATCCACTTAAAGTAGCACTTTACTAAGATAAACTTTAAAGGAGTTTTCGTGAAACTCAGCATGACAGACACAGATACACAGACAGACAACAAACGCTTCATACAAAAACAACCCTCTCTTTTAAAGAGGTGGGGGGCGGAAATGCGCACGTAATACATACTGACATTTCTATATTGCTTACAAATTAATTTCATTGCAAAAATTTATGAGTTGAGCTGTCAAGAGTGGAGCCGTTGAGGAGCGGCGTGGGGTTTGGCCCCGAATCACGCAATACAGCTGTATTTACAACACTGCCACAAAGTGAGTGAAGCTATGCCCTTCTGTCACAACACAACACCTGGGAAAAAGGTGTTACAACATGTTGCTGTTGTTTCTAGTGTCATTTACTCGAATCGGGTTTCAACATTATCAACCGTAAATGCAAAGTTAGATGTAACTATAATGTACCTCTTCACAAAAGGCAATCGATTCCATTGATGATGATGGCCTGGGCCTCGAGTCTCTTATGGAACTCGAATGGCAATAGTGTGGTATATAATAAATAGAATTACCATTTATTTGTTGTATCAGCACAAACACGTGCAAAATATAATATAAAAGCATAGTGCATTGGTGCAATCACGCGCAAGATGTACTGTAAGAATTTGGCTTGGGCGGCGCATACCTGTTTGTTTGGAGTGGAGACTCACTGCCAAATACGGCATTTTGTGCTCTTGGGAGTAATCGATTTAAAACTATTGCTATTTGAGTACGTGAGTCAAGGCCCTATTTGCCATTATGAAGAGGCCACACCTTACCATTGACGTATTGACGTACCGACGTAAATGGAACTATTGTGGCATTTATACTGATGAGGGGATAAAATACCCATACTGCAGATATAATACCTACTATATTATATTCGAATATTCGAACTAATCTCGTATACAGGGTGTTTGTAGTATGGAGCAAAAAAATTCATTCATTCCAATGTTTAAAAAAAATTAACTACAACCAAGACACGCATTAAAATATATATACCTACATCATTTCATTGTTACAAAACAGAGGTTCATGTAAAATAATATCTTCATGGTTCGTGGCTGAAACTTGGGTTGTAAAGTTTTATTGATGCTCCAGATATCTGAAAACATTGCATTAACATTGGATAAATATACCTACTACAAAGTAAATGTTATATTTATGTACCTTGTTTTATACTTAAACTCGACATTTTTTTTTCAGCCAAAATTTTTATGGTTATTAAAGTTAATAACTTTACAAATCTATCAAGAATATTGAATATCTTTCAAGAATACAATGGACTATTATTGACACGTGTATGTATTTATAGAAGGCAATTAGTCTGTATTAAACATACCTTTATTAGTTGTCATTTAAGATGCGGGGCGCAATACTACTATACCCCGCTCATTAGAGAAAGCTGCCAAACTCACGCACGTTGCAGCTCCTATGTACAAACTACCCGAGAGCATCATCTCCGCTCCAAACACACCCATATTTAAATCCAGATTGAAGGGCTGGTTGGTGAAGCAAACATTCTATAAATACATTGAGTTATTTACATTAACTGTATGACATTTGATTTAAAAACTTTGACATTTTTTAATTTTATTTCCTGATATTATTTTATTATGCATTGTTTATGACATTTTTATTCTAAATATTTGACATTTAATTAATTTTAATTCCTGACATTATTTTAATATCCATTGTTTTTTGTCAATTTTATTGTAAATTTTTAACATTTATTGAGGTAAGATTGAGCCATACTCCGCCACGCTGGCTCAGTGCGGGTTGGTGGAGGGGTTATACAACTACTACATACTACCAAGTAGTGATAGTAGCCGGGACCTACAGCTTAATGTGCTATCCATAACAAACAAAAAGCTGAATGTCTGATAAATGTACTTAAAATAAATAAATAATCTCGATTCGAACCTGCATCTCATCTGCGTTTATTATAAAAGTAAATTTGTACATTTTCTTAGGCCATATGGGGTGGCAGAGGCACAGTTGAACCAACTATCTAGGACTGAACAGTAGTTCCTGCTTACCCCTCTGTGTATTCAGCCTGCAGCAGCCCCAGATATGCCTCCCATTTGTTGCCGATCACCTTACCGCATGTGAAACAGCGGACTGGGATGATCATCTTGTTGTGGTGGGCTGGAACAATTAATTAATGGATTTAAGGGATCTGCAAGATCTGTGTGTTGCAGTGCGGCTTCTAGAAAACTAGAAATACCTAAGTAATATGGAGGGATAATGGAAATGATTTTGGAAGGAACCATAGCAAATGTTGCTATGTTTTGTAAAGCAAATCTTTCATCTTTCTTTGTAAAGCAATTATGAATAAATAAATAAATAAATGAATCTATAACATTAGGATTATTTCGTTTTAAGCTTCTGAATCACTTCAATAAGCTAATACTGTAAATATCAAAGCTCACACAGGAGGTGCAGGATCAAATCCCAGTGCTGACCATGTAACAATGAGATATAAGTCATTTATCATAAGTAAATTATGAGGACACTCTAACGGTGATGGAAAACATTGTGAGGAAACCTTCATTACTCTGTAGCTGCAGCGATGGGCTAGCCCCCTGTCACGCAAAATGGAATGTATTAAATAACTGGCTGAAAGTGGGCACAGTTAGTGCCTTTGCCACCCCGTATGGGAAAAGGCGTGACGCTATGATGTTATTATCAAGCTAAAAACTGTTGGCTAGAGGTTATGTTTGGTCATATGTTTAGAGCACTACTAGGAAGATATCCAAGGACACCTAAGACCTGGTTGCCCTCGTACACCCTGGCTCCAAAATCTGAGAGAGTAGTTCGAGATGAGCACAACATCGCTATTCCGGGCCGCAGGAGCCCGTGAGTAGATTGTCGTAATGGTCGTCAACCTGCGATAGGAGATGGCTCCCGGAGAAGATGATAAAGTGGATAAATATAAATACCTCAATTGATATGCAACTAAATGTAATAACAATGCTTCTTGGTGATTAAGCAACTTTATCGAATGGACAAAATAGTAAAAGATCACATTCGAAACACACAACACAACATAAATAATAACCTCACTCTGTTGTGTCAGTCAGTGTCACTCTCTCTAGTCTTGTAGTCTTGTGTCGGTCATGTACGAAGAACGATTAGGAAACGTTACCGTGCAATGAACGAAAAGAAACGTTTCCCTACGCTAGTCGCTAATCGGACATTCGTTCTATTAGGACATGACCGACCGACCGACCGAGCGAGAATTCTCGCTCGGTCGGTCGGTCGGTCATGTCCTAATAGAACGAATGTCCGATTAGCGACTAGCGTAGGGAAACGTTTCAGCGAGAAGGAGAATGGCGGGGCGGGCGGGAGCCATTCATTACATTACATTATTATTATACTTTAATAGAAGTGACAAGCAGTCAAGAGACTAGAATGACAGTCCTAAGCCTGTTTAGGTATGAAGGAAAATCTAATATTATTTAACTTTTTATTTCTGCAATGCAAACTGACACGTACAATTGTATAAATATGTGAATACAGAGTATAATATTCCTGAAGTTTCTGCTCTGCACGACAAGAAAGGTTAATCTAATAGCCCATTTTTTATTCATCCAATCCAACGTCCTAATAGTACTAATAAAGCTGTTAGAGCTTACTGGTACACCGACTAAAATGTCCTAGTACGGAGCGCTCTCTGAGGACCGAGCAGGCATATTGTTTTATTCATAAGATCCAATGTCCTAATAGTACTAATAGAACTGTTAGAGTGTACTAGTACACTGACTGAAATGTACTAGTACGGAGCGCTCTCTCTGATGACCGAGCAGGCACAAGACTCTCTCACTCGTGTCACCACAGAGTAATATAACGTGTCACTCACTGACAACCACAGATTACAACTAAGGGTACGTTCGAAAATGAGTAATAATCACTCCGAGTGATGCGAAAATCACCCTAGAGCAGAGATGGGCAATCACCCGGAATTATACCACTTTTCCGAATAATTCCGATATCCTTCCAGAATTATTCCAAATCCTTCCATTTTGATGGAAAAATATGTGTAAATATTGAAAAATTAAAATGTTTTACAAAGATATTGAATTGAAACCTGCACAAATTGATGTAGGACTATTAGACCAACAACTTATATCATGAGGATTTTTTTCCTTAAACGTCACATAAGCGAGATATTTGATATTTTAGATTGCCAAAAGCTTTTTTTTGCAAAATCGTTAAATTGGTGACTTGGTGATAATGTTACTTAACATTGTTGACAGATGTCACTTTGTTGACAGGGGTCACTACTTTTGACCAGTGTTGCCATTTTTTACTGGGGTCACTCTAACATCTCGCTTATGTGACACTTTAGGTCGATTTTTATCATGACATAAATTGTTGGTCTAATAGTCTTCTATCGACCTGTGTAAGTTTCAATTCGATATCTTTGTAAAACACCTTTATTTTAGACTATTTACACATATTTTACCATCAAACTTGTGTAAATATGGGAAAATTAAGGTGCTTTTAAAAGATATCGAAATGAAACCTGCACACGTCGATAGAAGACTATTATAACAACAAATTATGTCATAAGGAAATCTGTCCTAAAGTGTCACATTAGCGAGATATTTGAGTGAATGATTTTGCAAAAATAAATCTTTGGCATTCTATGATATCAAATATCTCGCTTATGTGACGCTTTAGGAAAAAAATCCTCATAACATAAAATGTTGGTATAGTAGTCTTCTATCGACGTGTGCAGGTTTTAATTCGATATCTTTTCAAAACACCTTAATTTTTTCAATATTTCCACTTATTTTTATATTTATGGAAGGATTCGGAATAATTCTAGAATAATTCCAACTTTTCGAATTTTTCCAAACTGGGTGATTCGGAAAAATTCCCAGCGTCCATCTCTGAATACAACAGACATGTTTTTTTTTTGCCATTTTTATAGATAATGGTACGGAACCCTTCATGCGCGAGTCCGACTCGCACTTGGCTGGTTTTATTTTTTATTGGTAATGGTACTGGAACCGGAACCCTTCGTGTGCGAGTCCAACTCGCACTTGGCCTGTTTTTTTAATTTTTTCTCGCTTCTTGCTTCATTTATTTTTTCTTGCAGGTTTCTTTGTAGCTGACTAAGGAGAGAAAATGACGTTGAATATGGAGCAACACATAAATTGTGACGACGCGCAAATGGTAAGAAAAGAGATTACATTAGGTATGCAACTAGTGAATAAAGGACGGATTTACTGCGAGGGCCATAGATGAGTACAATTTAAGGATTGCAACGAATGAATCACGACCATAGGGACTAATTCACGATGATTGAATCGCGGGCGTAGCGAATCCTGAGTAACGCGAGTGATTCATGGCCCTCGCTATAAATCCGTTTTATTCAAGAGTTGCAAACTATACTTTATTTATACCATGACTACGGGTAAAAACTTTTATTTTAATTTTATACTCCTTGACGACAATCATAATCAACCAATCTCCACCATCCACCACTAATCAAAAATCGATCAAGCAAATCTCGAGAAGTTATTTGCACAAGGAGTTTGTATGACGAGTATTCATTCGCGCCGCCCCACCCGCCATCGCGCCCACCACGCCCCAGCCCCGGTTGAATATGTTAGTAGGTACTTTTTTTCACTGTTTTGGTGTTCTCAATTCAAATTCAAACCACTCAAACCAGTGAGTAATAGTGATTTTTACTTAGCGTTTTGCCTAAGTAAAAGTGGCTTTTTAGAGGGGGAGTGGTATAAAGTTTTTATTTTCAATGGAATAGTGAGAGGGGCGGTGGTTTTCTCATTTCAAGGAATTTATCAGTTTTAAGTACCTAATCTAATCATGATGTGAATTCATGTGTGTCAGGGTGCGGAACCCACCACCACTTCTATCTATCGCTTGTCGCTACCAATCGTCAGCCCATTCGCCACAATGGGTTGGGTCCTTTTAATCTCCGAAAAAGAACGGTTATATCGTAAGAAAGTGAGAGATTGAGCATTAGTTATTGTTCTGAGGAACTTCCTTACTTTCCCGCGATTTGATCGAAACATTGCTAATATAAAACCGTCCAATGTTTTCGCGACGTGAGGGCTTATTCAGTCAAAAAGTCAATTTGAAACGCAGTTTGACAGCTGCCTTCCGTGGTCCGTGCGAGAGTGGTGTTGTTCGCGTGAATTTTTGTATATAAAAAATACGTAAATAAGTAATTATCCTCGCTTTTGACCGTGATAATAATAAGATTTGTGCATAAATGTGTCCACTAACTTTACCTAATACTATTCAATGATTTGCTTATACTATTTATACTTTTATAATACTATTTCAGCTATTTCTCAGTAAGGAACAGCTGACTCAACACAAGTTTATATTTGTGTTTGCTATTTCAAGAGTTAGGTAACTGTGTATTACTTTGTATAGGTTACAGTTTACAGTTTACTTTGTATAGGTACATTCCCTGTGAGACCGGAGAGCTTCTTAAATTTGCTCTATTTTTATTTGCCAATTAGAATAGCATCGTAATATGAATTTTTATTATCTCTATTATTGCAAAGTTTCAAGGTCTTTAGAATTTAAAAAGTGACCTAACAATTCTAAATACCCTAGTCTGTAGTTATTGGGTTAATTTTATTAGTTTCATTTAAAGTTTTATTTTTAATTTAACTATAATTCTGTAATATAATATCTATCAAATTATATCATAATCATTTTTTTTTATAGTTTTGTAACTTCATATTACTAACTAATATGTGCCGGGCCTGTGAGTAAATTTTCAAACCACTGATAAATTTATGACCAGAGATCGGATATTCGGATGCATATTTACCTAAAGTTTGTTTTTAACTGTAAAAGTATGAAAGCGGCTTCTAAATTTATTTTTTTATCTAGCCCATTGCGGTGTCCCACAGCTGGGCAAAGGCTTCACCGGTTCGAGCCCACACATCTCTGGCTGCAGTTTGTTCCATCCACCCCGGCAGGAACTTATCCAGGTTGTCCCTCCATCTCCTACTGGGCCTTCCCCTTCTCGGGTGTATAATAAACTTTAAACTTTATTGCACAAAAACAGAATACAGACACTTAATAATGAAAAAAACATGTACAAAAGCGAGCTTATCTCTAATAAGAGATCTCTTCCAGAAAACCTAGGATGGACAGGATTAATTAACAAAATAATAATAATTTATCTCAAAAAAAAAAAACCGGGTAAAAGGTATCTCGATATTGTGTAACTTATCGGATGCATATTTATTTAGCGTTAATATTTGATCCCTGATGCAAATATGTGTATTGTGTATGTGAGGGTACAAGAAGGTCTGAAAAAAAAAAAATAATAATAATATATGTTTTGATAACCCCTCGAGTGTCCAAGGGCACTCAACGGGTTAAATTATGTTTCCATATGTATTAATTATCAGTAACTAGCATTTTAATCACTATCTATCACTATGATTTGATCACTTAAATCAGAATTGTTTCGATAGCAAAGCGCATTCCATATTAGCCAACACCTGAACTTTAGGTAAATATGCATCCGAATATCCGATCACTGTTTATGACTGATACTGTTATACATTGTAATAGTTCAAACAATGAAAAGAATACTAAAATTACCAGTTATTACTTGGACTACAATTTGAATATACTGGTTTACGAAATAGTGTTGCAAAGAATTTCACATATAGTTTGTGCTTTTCAAAACAGTTCTATTTTAAAAGGAAATCAAATATTAACAAATATGTCTCCCTTTATCATACTTATCCCTGCAGATTTAATTGGTTAAAGACTATCCAAATAATAAAGTCATTTGTTGTGGTAACTTATTTCCTGTTGTCTTAGAAGGTTAACCTACCTATGCATAATGATTACAATGGTAATGTTGACATCCTGTAATAGTTTGACCTAAAGTGGCATGTTGTAGGAATGCAAAATGAAGTTAAAGTGAACAAGTTGTGAATACAACCAAAGTGAGCAGCAAAATACCTGCATTTATGACAAAGAGACTGCAACAATAGATCTCATCTATTAGTCACTTATTAGTCAATGACTGCACTGCCAAACAAATAGCTCTATTTATACATTAAGTAGAAAATTATTAAGACATGACCTCAGAGCATGATGTACAACCTCTAATAGAAAATGAAGAACGACAGAGCATTCATGATCAACTTGAGCAGAATATTCACACGGATGTAGACTTCGAACAGGTAATAAAATGTTTATAACTATTTTTCTCTTGGGTAATATCTGTGCTTTAAAGAACTAAAGAATTATGAAGTTAGTACTAGTACTACCTATAGTATTAGTACTATGTAACATGGATTACTTTAATTGTGGATGAATGATGAGCATATTATGTCTGATATCAATAATTTATCTGTATTACCTAATGGTAGAAATATAGATCCTATTCAGGGTGTCTCGTAAATGAACATCAACCGAGTAACAGGAGATAGGCCTGGTGAAATATCATGGGCTAGCAAAATAAAATATAACTTTGATAATAATAAACTATACAAAGTATTAAAAAATAAGGGTGTCTCGATAAAAGAAACATGTTGTTTTTGTACTTTTTCTTGTACGATGGGTTCCGTGTGAGAGTGCGACTCGCACTTGACTTATTTTTCTATAATTTTGCCTATCTTGCCTATTCCGGTAACCACAGATACTTTAATATTTAGTCAATCTGGTGATCGCTTGACGTTGAGTGAGATAAGTGACATCCTGTCGCTCGCAGTTTATGACAGTTTTAATAGTCAGCTGTCTCCCACCAGCTCTTGTAAATTGGCAATAGAGTTTATACTTTTCGGCACCACTTAGCATGAGAACACTGAACACTGATGTAAGGCGCCGGCGACAGCTAAATAAAGAAAGCAGGCGGAAGCTGACTGGCGTAGTCTCTTTGCGTAGCACGCAAGATACAAAATAGCCTACCAGCGCAGGTCGGCGCATATCGGCGCTGGTCGCCGCTGATTCGGCACAAAGCTCTTTATTAATCTGTGACAAAGTATAGAGACAGCCTGCGCCTACTACCCGCGCGGCGCCGATAAGCGCTGGCAGTCGGTACGCACTAAGGCTAGTTAATTATGAAGTGCGACTCTCGACCTTCGAGCAACACGGTAGGAAAGGCCGCGTTCCTCCAAGCTCCCGACCCACAGACAAACCATACCAACATTTGGTTTTGTGGGATGCATGCGTAGCCTATAAGATTTTAATGCAATAAACGTCTATGTTATTCTATTCTAACCATTAAAACGAGTAAAAAATTCTATTTATTTTTCCAACCTGCTCACAAAATTTCACGATAATCGGTTCATAAATGCGACCTGTAGAGGAGAACAACCGGACAGACATACGAAAGCATTTTTGCCCAAACCTGAAACGGAGACGCTTCGCTCGCTTCGCTCGCTCGGTCAATTAGTGAGTGCAGCATAGAATTGAGGGTGATATTGCCATGTGTGCGTCTTATCTATTGTGAATGACGGTACCAGCCATAATCATAATGCTTCGTGTTATCAAACAACTGGTTACAATTAGTACTAGGGTCGATTTCATCACACGAATGAGATTTGTCTCACACGAATGACGAGAAATCGACCCACGAACGGTGTTACGCACGCTCTGCAAAAAGCGCTTTAAGCGTTACGAAACTTCTACGAGGGTCGATTTCACTCCATCCTCTCCATCCTAGGTTTGCTGGAAGAGATCTCTTATTAGAGATAAGCTCGCCTTTGTACATGTTTTTTCCAATATAAAGTGTCTGTATTATGTTTTCTGTGCAATAAAGTATAAAGTATAAGTATAGGATACAGTAAAACTGTTTTTCTATGTTTTGATTGATCTCGATCCTCGATCTCATGTAGCCCATTCTTATTGTGTGATTTTTATTCTTTATGACATAAAATATGATTTCATGCGTTCTCGAAAACGTTCGTGATCGAGGCTCTGAACATGTGGCGATCTCGGCAGACCTTTGAAGAAAATCCCTATGCGCATTATAACTTTGAGAGTACTCTGTGTGCTTGTATACTGTAATGTAAGTTCTTTCTCAGGTCGTCCGTGGCTACCAGAAGTCCCGCTGGCGAACCTTTCTGGTCTACTTCGCGTCGACACTATGCGCTGGTCTCCCATTCCTGGTGTTCCACTGGTGTCCCACATGGAGGCTATATGCTACCTCGGTTAGGTGCACGTTTAATGTGGCTGATGCGGTGCTGGTTATAGTAAGTTAACGTTGTACCTTCCTTACTATTAAATGCTTCGATTAAATACACGATAATTGAAACAAAAAGTAAACTTTAGAAAAAACCGACTTCCACAAACCCTATTTGATTAGATTGAGTTTAATACAAACTGTAACCCCTTATCCCCCCCCCACCCATTGGGGACATAATTTTGTCAAATCCCATCTCAATGCCACCTCACGCTACTAAGGAACCTCTGTACAAAGTTTCATGGCTCTAGTTCCACCGGTTTAGGCTATGCGTTGCCTGCCCGTCAGCCACGCATTGTATTTGTACCTAGTATTGAGCAGTTCTGGTGGCCATATGTGGTCTTCATCAGCAGTTCCGCATCACAATATTAAATCTTGACCGATATTCAGGGCCTAATTAATAAACATGAGAAGACATCCTTGATTTTCAGAGCTGTACACGTGACGTATATCCGGTCCGTCCAATGCCGCGCTTCCTTTCCCGCCTGTTTTATAGCCCACTGAAATCTTTGCCGCGCTAAAGTGGCGCCACCACCGAGGCAGTATGAATTTATGATTCGAATTTTTCTTCATTGGCGTCTTGATTTTCGCCCGGCACAGTCGCTAGTCAGCTCCTGACAACGGCCTGCCGAAAATAGCACGTGACGTGAGAACTTAAAATATAATTATCACCTTTGCGTTCAACAGTTTTTCCTAAAGTGTAGTGATTTTTGCAGATACTTTTAACGGTGCTACCGTTCGATTTATAAAATGGAACCAGAGGAGGCTCCGTCCACGGCGCCAAAAGACAAAAGCAAGAAAAGGCGGAAACCGGCAAGTTCTTCGGACTCGGATACTTCGACCTCCTCGTCTTCATCGAGTTCCTCAGCGGGCGATAATCGCAAGAAACGAAATAGGAAAACCAAGCGTAGAAAGAAGCGCCAACAAAACCGTAAGTTTGATCTACTTTTTAACGAGATTAAAGATCTGAAAAATAAATTTGCTGCTACACAGGAATGTAACGATTACGATCGCGACTCTCGGTACGACTTGATTGATCCTAATGTCAGTGGCGACTTATATGATGATGATCAAGTTGAGCAGTCCGAACCTGCCAATATCGATCCGAACTTCGAGGCGGATCTAAATTTTTCCATTGGAACAAAAACCAAGGAGCCAGCCATACCACAAGCTTCTCCCGAATTAATGCAGCAATTAAAAGATTTACAGCGGTTCGATACCGCAGACTGGAATAATGTCCGGTATGCCGATGTCCAAAAACATTACCTGTTTGCGCCCGGTTTCACAAATCTCGAAGCTAATGACGAAGTCAAGAGATATGATACATCTAAAACTTCGTTAAATATGGAGAAGGCCTTTGCTAGCATTTCCTATGCACTGCTCAAACAGCGCGACGCGCTTTTGAGTGAACTACAAACTTTCTTGACCTGGGTGCATCAAGAAGAAAGTCTGCGCTTCGAGGACATCCATACAAAACTAAATGATATGTTGGCCAACGGTGAGTACGCAAGAATCTCAAACGATGCTCTTCAACTCGTCTGCGGACACAGAGCCGAACTAATTCAATATCGCAGAGAAGGCATACTCTCGTCGGTAAAAGACCAGTACCACAAGAATAGCCTACGCAAAGTTGCTCCGTCAGGCTCTCATTTATTTGAAGCTGACAAATTCAGTGCTATATTGGAAAAAGCGGGTGGAAGCAAAAATGTGTTTCGATCTGAGGAGAAAGTTCGCTATAACACTGCACCGCAGCACGAACCTTCTACTTCTACCTACATTCCGGCACAGAGACAGGCCGTGAGTCACAACAATCGAGGGCGATTTCAGGCTCCGGTTAGAGGCGGATTTAGTGGTTCGTTTCGTGGGAGAGGAGCAAGGAGCACACGAGGCCGCGGTCGACAAGACCGGCCAGGCAGGGATTATCCTCCTAGAAGAAGTCCTCCCTCATCCCACCGGGATAGGAGACACCAAACCAGTCAACGTAAATACTGACTATGCCACACACACACAGACGACTTTTCATGCCGGACAACTCCGCATGTTTTACGATCACTGGAAACAATTGGGAGCACCTCCCTACATACTAAACATTATACAAGGATATCGTATCCCCTTCGTAATGAAACCGCCCTTGCACATTCCAAACCATTGCAGTGTCAAAACGCCGGAATCAGAGCAGATGTCAAAAATCATAGAAAACATGATCTCGCAGGGTGTGTTGAAAGCGGCGCGGCATTCCCCCAGCTTTATTTCTCCAATGTTTCTACGCGCCAAGAGCGACGGTACATGGAGACCCATATTCAACTTGAAAAATCTAAACCATTACGTCAACACCCGCATCTTCAGACTGATAAATGTTCAACGAGTAATCGACTTTCTGCAACCATACGACTGGATGGTCAAGGTGGACATTCATCAGGCATATTTCCACGTCCCTGTCTTCGAAGGCCACAGAAGGTTTCTACGCTTGTTGTACGGAGACAAAAACCAACAATTACTCCTGGAAATGACGTGCCTACCATTTGGCCTATGCTCAGCGCCGAGAACATTCGCATCAATAACAAACTGGATAGCTCAATATCTCCGCGATCACGGTGGCATCCGAATCATTGTGTACCTCGACGATTTTTTGCTGGTACATCAAGACAAGAATACCCTCATAAAACAAGTAAAGCTAACGCTGAACACACTTGCCCACTTAGGTTGGCAATTGAATCGAGAGAAATCTGTCTGCAACCCTCAAAAGGAAGTAGAATACCTGGGCATTGTTTGGAACACATGGCAGAACTTGAAACACGTCCCTCAGAGGTTGGTTTTGAAAATACAGCGCATTATATCCAAAATGTTGACATTACAAACAACGACTATCAAGGAGTTACAAAGTCTCATAGGCGTACTGAAC
Source organism: Argyresthia albistria (assembly GCA_963457715.1). NCBI lineage: Eukaryota > Metazoa > Arthropoda > Insecta > Lepidoptera > Argyresthiidae > Argyresthia > Argyresthia albistria. Next base: position 4,899,033 of record OY735275.1, on the reverse strand, counting down.
TTTGCAAGCTTCGCCGTACCGAGGGGTCGCCTACATTACAGGTACCTGCAAAATCAAGCCAACAAGGCCTTGCGACTGAAAACGACAAAAATATTTTCGATCGGAGCAGAAGCCCTAGGCGAATTAGAATGGTGGCGATCGAATTGCCCGAAGAGCACTCAGATTCATGTTCCGCTACCATCCCATTATCTGACAACAGATGCCAGCGACATCGGCTGGGGTGCCAAACTAGACGACACGTCGATAACAGGTTCATGGCTCCCTTCACAGCAGAACCTTCACTGCAATCACAAGGAGATGCTGGCTATATTAAATGTCTTACGAGATCATTGTCAGCTCCTGAGCTCACAAGCCCTATTAATTCAGTGCGACAACAGGACTGTTGTCTCTTACCTAAGAAACGAAGGGGGGGCAAAATCTTTAGCCCTCACAGAACTGACGATGAAGGTGCTTCGAATCTTAGACCTATACAATATTCACATGTCCATCTATCACATAGCAGGGAACTACAACTGCGAAGCAGACCACTTATCGCGTCAAAGAGACCCTCCAGAATGGCATCTCCTGCCACGTCTAACAGAAATTGTATTTGCCAAATGGGGAACCCCGGAAATAGATCTTTTTGCTTCGAGACGAGCTCATGTGGTTCCAGCATACTGCACACTCGACCGCAGCGACAGCCAGGCGAGCATGTTCGATGCCCTAGGCAGCAAGTGGAACTACAAGTTGGCATGGCTGTTCCCGCCGCCTTATCTAATTCCCAGAGTTTTGTCACACCTGAACAATGCTCTGGGCCTGTACTTGATCGTAGTCCCGAGATGGCAACAAGTTTACTGGAGACCGGATCTGAAGATCCGTGCACTTTCCCCTCCATTTACCACACGGAACCTGTCACAGGTCTTAGTAGACACAACGACAGGACTACCACCTCCCAAGACATCGGAGATGACGATGGAGGTATGGCGATGTGGGGGTGGAAAGAACACCTAAACAACTGGAGCGAGGAACAAAAAGCTCTGTTACTCTCCAGCTGGCGCGAATCCACTCTCAAAACATATAGACCAGCCTGGAATCGTTGGCTGAATTGGGCCAAAACTTGCAAGGTAAACGTCTACAATCCTACAGGTTCAGACCTGGCTAGATTTCTGTCTGATCTACATCAAAAGGAAGGTCTGTCATACAGCACCATATTGGTACATAAATCTGTCGTATCCACTTTTTGTAATCCCAATAAAATCAATAAGCTTAGCACGCATACTCTTGTAAAACAGGTTCTAAAATCAATTGGGTTAGCTAAGCCTAAACATAATAAAGCCCCTATTTGGGATATTAACACTCTCGTTAAACACCTCTCTAACAAATCCTACGACTCACCAAGTTTATTCGTCACTTCACAACGAACAGCAGCTATTATTTTATTATGTTCTGGCAGACGTCTACACGATTTAACTTTGCTTAGTGTCTCCCAGGAAAACTGTATTATTTCAGATGACAATATAATTTTATGGCCCTCTTTTGGATCGAAAACCGATTCCATCACACATCAGCAGTCGGGATGGAAACTGAGCAAGAACAAGGATAATAAATCCCTGGATCCTGTCTACTGGATACGTCTTCTCATCGAGTTGGGAAAACCCAGACGAATCGCTGCTAAATGCAGCAACTTATTCATAAGCACTACAGGTGACCCTAAAGCGGCTACACGTACAATAATCGGAGGCTGGGTCAAAAAATTACTTCAAGAAGCTAACATTAATGCTACACCTGGCAGCTTCAGGTCAGCTGTTGCATCTAAAAACTGGACAGAAAACTTTTCCCTAGACGACATATTATCCCGAGGCAACTGGAAATCTGCTAAAACATTCCAAAAATTCTATCAAAGGGAAATCAAAACGGCAGACAGAAGAGAATCGCTGATTACGAATCTATTTACTCCTATTGAATAATTTATTAATAATAGTGATGATCCATTGTGTGTGTACCATTACTTTATTTTCCAAGAAAATCCTAGTTGATCTTATGTTATTTCATTGTTATGTTATTTAAAATTGTGCTGATCTTTGGTACCTACCACCTACCTATAAGAGGTACATAAATAAAATCGAAACTAGATTGGTATGACCCACACGCAGGTTCAACAATTAATAAACTTCTAAGTATACCTTAACTCTATTTACTTTTATTTGTTCCGTTACAATATTAATTTTAACTCAACATGCATACTGCAACAAGATGCTCATTCACAACTTCATATGTATTTTGGGTATCCAATTCTTGCAGATTTGTATACATAACGCTCCTTATATGGACTTTTATTCAAACACCAGTAACATAATCTTATCTAAATTAAAGTTAAGTTTACGAATCACATTAGCGTCAACCACCACCAGGCGATACCAAACACGTCTCTCATGTTTATTAATTAGGCCCTGAATATCGGTCAAGATTTAATAGAGACGTTTTACCTGAAAATAAAACGTTTATTAAATACTTACCATATTCAGGGCCTAATTAACTTTTTAAATCTGCCTGGTGAAATTAACATGAGGACCAATGAAGAAAAATTCGAATCATAAATTCATACTGCCTCGGTGGTGGCGCCACTTTAGCGCGGCAAAGATTTCAGTGGGCTATAAAACAGGCGGGAAAGGAAGCGCGGCATTGGACGGACCGGATATACGTCACGTGTACAGCTCTGAAAATCAAGGATGTCTTCTCATGTTTATTAATTAGGCCCTGAATATGGTAAGTATTTAATAAACGTTTTATTTTCAGGTAAAACGTCTCTATTATGCTTACCATGTGCATTTGCACGAGTTATTATGAAAAACACAAAAATCACTAGGTCTGCCTATAATATTTGAAGAGTTCCCTCGATTTCTCCAGGATCCCATCATGAGATCCTGACCTGGTGTCAATGGTACCAATGGGAAAGGAAACCCTTTCAAACAAAAAATATATTTTCCAAATCGGTCCATCCGTTTAGGCGCTATCGGGGCACATATATAAAAAAAAAACATCCGGACCAATTGTAAACCTCCTCCTTTGGGAAGTCGGTTAAAAATGAGCCTACAACATCTGTATTCTGGCTGTTAAGTCCACACATATTACACAATATGGACGAATATCGGTCCCTTCAGTCACAGGAAGGAAACAACGCGATATTAATTAATACGTTATGACATTATACTTTACAGATATTTTAATGTAGTAACCTAACTACTGGACCGATTCCTGGTTTTCAAAAGATGGGACCAAGCTTATCAACACATTCAAACAAAAAAAGAATTTTTGAAATCGGACATAGTACCAGTTTTGATGACACGACACATTAAAAATAATAATGATAAAAAGAAACATTCAACCGAATTGAGAACCCCCTCCTTTTTTGAAGTCGGTTAATAACAAAATGGATGTTGATCGGTGATGGAAATAATCGTGATGATGGAAAACCTTCAATAATCTATAGCGCGGCGCTAGGCTAGCTCCCCCTGTCACGCAGAATGGAGAATTGGATAACTGGGTAATTGTGGGCACATAGTGTACCTTTGCCTCCCCGTCTGGCAAACGGTGTGACGCTATCGTTATTATTTTTAACCGACCGACTTCAAAAAAAGGAGGGGGTTCTCAATTCGGTTGTATGTTGTTTTTTTTTATATTTTTTTATGTTTGTTACATCGAAACTGGTACTATTTATGTACCGATTACAAAAATTATTTCTGTGTTCAAAAAGGAAGCCCAATGGTTTGGACCCATTTTTTGGAAATCAGGGATCGGTCCAGTAGAAAACTGTGAAGTTCAATTTGTTTTTACCTGGATGACATTATACATCCAGATTTTTTGTGACTTTTCGGTGTTTATTTTATAGTCATGTCACGAGATATATTCTGGCTGTTAGGATCGCATATTCCTTTACATTATGTAATACTTATGGACTTCACTGTCAGGAGACAGATTTAGCAGGCTCGTTTTCGGGTCTATAGACCACACTCAAGCCAAATAATGACATTATACTCATTAATCATTATGTATCAGCAACTTTAAAAAAGTATTTTTTTCCTTTCCAGGAGACATATCAGAAGAAATGCAAAAGTTACTACATTCACAAGATATTAGATAAAGATATAGCTGATACAAGGTAATTTAAATTATCGCTATACGCTATATATTTTATTAATAGAATAGAATAGATCTTTATTTGTAAAACATAGGTGTATATAACAAAGGTCTTAGGAATACGTTTAAATCGTAGGTATCTCTATGTTTCGCGCAATGGCATACAAATATTATTATTTATTGACTAATACTATATGTTACCTATTTAACATGCAGTTATGTAGTCAATAAAAACAGGTGTGATTGAGGTAGTCAGTGGTGTAAGCTATATACAGTGTCGGTGTCGAAAAGATATGATGATTAAAACTACAAAGAGAGATGCTGTTCGTTTCTCCCAGGCATTCCGGAAAAGATACAGCAGCAATATAGATCATATCATGGTTTTGTAACAGTTTTGTGAAATAAAACAACTTTTATTTATTTATCAGATCAGCATCGGCAATAATCAACATCCTAATCAGCTTCTCCGTCTTACCGATACTGAACTCAATAACCAACAAGAACAACTCAAAGTTGTATAATTACCATATTCTAATCTAATTTGATTCAGCGGCGTCAACAATGAAGGATTTCAGGAGGAAGAGGAAGAGAAGCCGCCAATGGTGGAGGAGGCGCCCACACCGGTACATCTGGCCGATGGAACTAAATTACGTGAGATAACTTATTAAGATTAACAAATATAGTTACAGTACTCTCAAAGTAAGTAATAATATTTACTCAAGAGTAAAGCACTATACAAGCCTTGGTCCGCAATGACTGCACTGCTGGCCACGCTATGATGGCCTCGAGCTTAGCTTAGCTACGATCTCGGCCTTTAAGCTTGGTCAGCATTGCAACCTTTGATGTCCGCGCTATAAAAGCCTCGACCTTCGGTCTCGGCCTTTATTCTAGCTTGTCCGTCGAAGGTTTCAATGCTGACCGCGATATACACATTCTGTGAAAATTTCAACTTTCTAGCTATTACGGTTCGTGCTCTAGGACCCGCTAACGGACGGACGGACGGACAGACAGCGGAGCCTTAGTAATAGGGTCCCGTTTGGCACCCTTCGGGTATGGTACCCTAAGAATTAAATGAAATTTGTTTATTGATAGATTGTTTATTGGTTTACACAGGTTCTACTTATAAAACTAAGGGGATACTTAATTAGAATAATGTTTCGCAGTGGTCCCGCACTACCGCTACTTCCGTCACAAGAAGTGCGTGTTGGTGTGGCACGCGGCGGCGGCGCGGTGGGCGCGACTCGGGGGCGTCGAGTGTGGGGCCAGCTGCCACGCGCTGCAGGCTAGAGGAGACACTCCGCCCAGCTGTGGGGCCAGGGCGAGGATGTACGTACACCCAATTATGTGCTGCTGTGCAAAGCTAATTTGTGTTTTTCAAATTTGTGTTTTTTTTGTGTATTGTAGTTTTTTATCTTGTTTAAATATGTTTTAAAAGTACCTACCCACTTATATATAGACCCGTGTGTGTAGTGTTCTGGAGGGCCGGCTGAAAATCAGCGCTGAAGCTGAGACCTGTCTGATAGATAGATAGATAGATAAATAATTTAGTCAATGGACATGGTACACACACATAATTAATAACAACAAAATTCAATTTAAATAGACAGCACTTAATAGCACGCACTATGCAATTAACAGTAGGTACCTACAGCTGTGTGGTTATGTGACTGTACCTCGGCAATGAAATGGCCCTGACTCAGCAATGTCACAGACGAATCTGTGACGCTGGTATTCTGCCAGAGCCAAAACGGGCACACAACAGTGGCTCAAGTACACAATTTATATAAGTTATGTATCAGTTCAGCATTGCTGAGCCGGTCCTTATTAACACTGTCTCTATTTTGATCTATCTGTAATGTGTTGTAATTGTGTTAATAAATCTATATCAATATCAACCCACGGGGAAGTTCGGATGTGACGTTGCCGCGAACATTGCCATTTCTCTGTCAGCACGAAAATAAACAAACCATAGGCTGAAGGCCGAGCTATACAGAATGTGTACATTTAAAGCTCCGGCGACCGCGTGAATTTCCCATACAAACGTAATACAATAAATTAAAAGTAAAAAAACATTTTTAAACAAAGCTTTTATTTAATGCCCTAAAAAGAAGAAAATAAAATTTCAAATCAATCAAATGCGTCATTTTATTACATTACACAATTTATACGATATAAAAGCTTGTTGCGGGATTTATCTCAGCGTTGCAGATCCTCTGCAATACTTTGCTGAGTCAGAGCCTTTTCTCTGTTTAAAATGCATGTTTTTGATTTGTTTATGTACTGCTGCTAAATTAATTGTTTTCCTGTCAAACGTGTATGTAAAAAGTGAATAAAGTGATTATCTATCTATCTATTTGTGAAAAAAAAAAACAATCACAAACACCCTAAGACATGCGAAGCCGAAAGTGCCGAAAGCTTAGCCTTTCGCTACAAAACAACAGTCGATTCACCAGAATCCCCTTGCCTGACCCCCCAGGGGATCCTAGTGAACTCAGGAGCTCATCAGGATCCCCTAGACGTGGATTCATAACATTAGGCCCTATATTTACATTAAGTTAACCTTCTCTGATAATATAACCAGCTAAAGGAATATGTCAGGACTACATGAATAACCCAAAAAAAAAAGTTCCATCCCTCACTTTAGTTTCTTAATTTTCCAGGTTGAACATCTACGGCAGGAACGAGATCCAGGTCCAAGTCCAGTCGGTGTGGCGGCTGATAGTTCTGGAAGTCTTCAACCCGTTCTACATCTTCCAGCTGTTCACTATAGCGGTCTGGCTCGCGGAACCCTATTATTACTACTGCATCGCTGTGGTGCTGATGTCGACGTTTGGTGTCGCCACTTCCGTTGTGCAGACGAAACGGGTAATTACTGTTGTTACCAGGTATTTATTTAAAAATACATATAAAAAATTTAGCCCCATTACAGGTTGACCTATTTCGGGGCTAAAGGTAGTTGGATTTAGAAAACGGTTGGAGCGATTTGGGTAATCTTTTTCTAATGAAGACCTAAATTATCTTATTTATTAACTTTGACAGCTCCTTAAGAAATGTATCGTTGTCACCGTTTACAATATCGTCAGAGAATATCGTTGACTCGTCTTCGAAGTAGATTCTAGTCTGGATAGATCGTGAGCGATAAACTCGAGTTAACTTTAACCCCCTTAGAGCGAGTTTAAGAGTTTTATCAACGAAGAGTAACTTCGATTCGAAAGGATATCGTCCGAAATCCTTTGGGACCCGGACGGTGATCTAGTACATGCAGGAGGAACTCCTCTACCAGATGACAGGCAGGAGTAGCCCTGTGAGACCTGGCTATAGCTCGTATCTATAGACCAAAGTTGCAAATAAAGTTGGTATTCAAAGTCCAGAACGGGTATGACCCAAAACCTTTTGGACCTGGAAGATGTTCTGGAGCATGCAGTAGGGATGTAGTAATGCGTCGCAAAAGTTACTTTGCTGATGCGGCCTGCTAAATACAAGACATGGAACACATACTGATTCTATAATGAAAATCCATCTTGATTATTTTAGGCGTATTTTGGACCCCCATAAAAGTCAAAGTACTGTACCAATTTTAGTATTTTTTTTGTCATTTACGCAAAATGTTGTCTTCCTTGATGTATCATACACTTTTTTTTTTTATTTGGACTGTTTTCGAATTAAACGTGAATAACTCGGGAAAACTCAGAAAATTTTCGCTTTTTTTTTTTTGCGATTTTTTCAATGTTGCGTCACGAAATTTTGTCCGCAAACCTCACGATTCGGATTCGGCACCCCAAAATACATAATATTGAATGAAAAAATCAATACTACCCCAAAACTTTCCCACTAGGGGCTTTTCAGAGTACAAGCTGACCGAGTTAAAAATTCAGCTTTATTAATACAACGTTCGACAGTGACAGCGATAGTAATGTATAGAGATCCTGTTCCGCCGGTGTAGCTTTGACCACTCCAATTTGAACTCTTAACTCTCTAACGCTAGTTAGATAAGTAATTCTTTTTCTAAAGTCTTCACGAAATAAAAGCCAACTGTTGCATACAAGCAAAGCGTACAAGTTGCATCTAAAAACCGGTTCTATTACCTACGCGTTAGGGGTTAAAACTTCATGGGCGTGAACTGTCAAAACGGGCCTTTTATTTTGTGAATGGTGTAATTACTCTTAAATAAACACACGAACCATCTGAATTGCAGAACCAGCAGAATCTCCGCGCCACCGTGGAGTCGCATGACCCCATCACTATACTGGTCGGCAACAGACGAGAAGTTACCGACAGCTCACAGGTACAAATACTTTCACATAATTATGGGTACAATGTTTAAACTGTATTGATTTTGTGTGCAACAAAGTATATTAGTAGTGACAAGCCCCGCCAGGTTTATTGGCATCTCTCTCTCGCCCATTTATGCGTATCTACTGCGCAGCTGACACCTCCAAGTACGCGCTCAGGTAGCAAGAATGTTGGCGCGACCGGTCTGGCTAGACCACTGAACCGATTTTAACAAATCTTTGCGAATAACCGTCACATGGGAGTCTACTACCATTTAAAGAAAACCACAAACCTGAATATCTGTTTGAGCGATAGAATGCCACGAACTGATACAGAATTACACACACACACACACAGACAGTTGCTTCAGAATTATAATATTCATATTTTTTGCCGTCGCGTCGGTGGTTCAAAAACAATCTGGTTTGATATATAGATAGATAATCCATTTAGACCTGCGGGTCGATTCTCGCGCCTTCGATATACGGATATCGAGACCAATATTGACAGATTCCCATACGAAATCACTCGATATAGGTAGATATAGATATCGAATGCGCGAGAATCATGCTCCTGGAGGATTCATAGCGAACCCATAAATTGTCACCTTCTGGTATTCCAATGACCTCGATCAAATATTGTATGATGATGTTGATGTGTATGATTTTGACGACTTCTATGGCGCAGTGGTTGTTACTGCCTATCATGCGCGAGGTCCCGGGTTCAAGAAAACAAAAAAAACCCATGTCTTGGATGTTTATGATGTCGCTGTTTCGGGTTCCCACGACACAGGGTATCCTAGTGTGGGGTCAGAAGCAATGAATGTGCCTGTATGTAGATGTGTATGTTCGCAGGCGGTGCCCGGCGACATCCTGGTGTTGCCAGCCAACGGCTGCCGGCTGCACTGCGACGCGGTGTTGCTATGCGGATCCGCGATACTCAACGAGAGTATGCTGACGGGTAAGCATAAGTTGACGGTTGGTTTCTCAAAGAGAGGCAGCCAGCTGGGGTAACATACTGGTTTTCTGAAAGAAATCTCTGTTCATGAGTTCAAGAGTAAATTTTTTTATTGACCATAATTTCATACAGATTGCTTAGTCACATCAATATAATATTAATATTCCTGTATACTACCGCCCGTTCGGAAGTTGTGGGCTTTGGGATGGAGCAAAGAAGGGCAAGGAACTCCCCCGTACTGTTTCGAAATGGCCGCTAAAGGCATTTCCGATTTCTATTTTCCAATGGGCCTCTACGCGTTGGACCAATGTCCCCATGCAAGCCTACAAAAAGGACCGCGACCGTACAGTCCCGTGATATCTAAGATTCCAAGAATAAGAAACATAGTCACAGAAGAGATAATAGACTACGTACAGAACGGCCACTCCCTTCCCCGCGCGGATTCAGATACCGCACCTCACCCCGGAGTCGGGGAGCCTCTTCGGGAGACACTTTGTTTAGAAGCTGAACGCACACATTCACAAACGAACGAGTTTACGCACACATTTGCACGTGTACAAATGTCATTAGGCTATGTAGTAGTAACAGGTGATTATTTTACGAGCGTTCTATGGAGTGTCCGAGGCGTGACATAGTGCCACACTCTCCCAAGCGAGGCACAATTTTGCGGCCACGGAGGCTAGGCTTGTCGCCGTAGCTTCAGCAATGACGGTTTCCTCCCTCATTTAAACACCTACTCTAACCCCAGGTGAATCAGTCCCCGTGACTAAGACGGCCCTGCCGCGCGTCGACCGTCTGTACAGCGAGAAGGAGCACGCTGCGCACACGCTCTTCTGCGGCACCAGCGTCATACAGACCAGATACTATAACGGGGAGCCGGTCAGGTGAGCTCAAATACTTCAAATAGTGTTTATTCATAAACAATAGTACAATTATGTGTGAAGTACATGGATTAAAACTAAAAAATAATATAAACGGATAACAGTTCAATACAAGTGAGATCATTATAATGCCAGAAATATAATTAAATGAAATTAAACTAAAAATAAAATAATACCCATTTCATAATAAATTATTCTTCATATTATCAATATCATTTTATCATTTTAATTATTCGTGTGTTAAATAATAGTTCTTTAGCAATACGAGACTTTTAAACATATCGATTCTATCATTTATCATTTCATTTATCAATCAATATCAAGAGTGCACGGCCCGAAGCCGTTAATGACAGAGTCGTTAATGTTTCATTACGATGTTTTCCATCAACGTTTAAATATCCGTATAATTTACTTGAAATAAATTACCCAATAATAATGCGAAGAACGATTTGGATCCTATGTCTAGGCGCACCACCACATGTCTCAGGGGACTGAAATGGTACTAAAAAGTTCCGCTACCGCCCGCTAGATGTCACTATCCAACTCCTGCATCGCGCTGTTAAATGATTTTTGGCGTGAATGAATACCGCGGGCGTAACACGTACGGAACATCTCGCTATAACGGTTATTACAAAATAACCGTCTTTGTACATGATTTTTTAAAAGCACCAAATGTGTAAGTCCTATAGGCTACGGAATGGTGTTCATAAATAAATGTAGAAACGAAATGATGTTAGGGCACACCTCGGATACTCCATAGAACGCTCGTAAAATAATCACCTATTACTATTTACTACTACATAGCCAAATGACATTGGTACACGTGCAAATGTTTGCGTAAACTCGTTCGTTTGTGAATGTGTGCGTTCAGCTTCTATACAAAGTGTCTCCCGAAGAGGCTCCCCGACTCCGGGGTGAGGTGCGGTATCTGAATCCGCGCGGGGAAGGGAGTGGCCGACGGCCGTTCTGTACGAAGTAATATTATCTCTTCTGTGATTAGGGCGCCTCTTGAACATATTAGGGGCTTTTTAACCGACATCCCAAAGGAGGAGGTTTACATTACAATTCGTCGGGAATGTTTTTTTATATTTATATTTTTTATGTATGTGCCCCGATTGCGCCTGGACGGATGGACCGATTTGAAAAAATATTTTTTTGTTTGAAAGGGTTTACCTTCCCATTGGTACCATGTACCACCAGGTCAGGATCTGATGATGGGATCCTGGAGAAATCGAGGGAAGATCCTGGAGAAATCGAGGGAAGATCCTGGAGAATTCCACTGCGGTACCCTATTTTAACGAAGGAATGTTGTTTACGAGTTGGGTACGCACACAAAAAATCGGTAGAATAATGTAGATCATTCTAGACTGCTAATATTGTTACTTGTTTACTTTAAGTAGTTGTTTATTTGAGGGGTGGAATTATCTAGAAACCAATTTGTCAAGTATAAATACAGAGTCGAGTTCCGGGGTAGTAGTCACTTCTCAGTCAGATCTCAGTAAGATTACTTCTCAGTTAAATCAGTTCTTAGTAAGTTCTCATTCAGTCAAGTACGAGATACAAGACTCAAAACAGTAAAGTGCTTATAGTGAGTGTGTGTAATAATTAGTGTCCAATAGCACTAAGTGAAGTGATTTGTGATAGTGTCCCAGTATTTTTGTCATAGTAATAAAGTCAGTGCTTTTCGTCATAATTATCAGTGTTTTTCTTCACTCGTATTGGAGTGGTGCAGATACCGGATAATACGTTTGAGTGGTGTCCAGAAGGCAAATTCCTGTACCCCACAACCTTTTAACATTAGGATATAACGATACAGAATCACTATTATTATAAAACACTTTATGTATATTAGTCTAAGAACCAACCAAACACCACCACTTTCACTTTCACTATCTTTTTATTTAACAAGTAATTAGAGAAGAACCAAGCAATTTTTTATTTTGAACTTTTACTGTTATTGTTTCTATTTACTGTGTGCTCAAATTATTTAATTATTTTTCTAAATTTTCAATATTAACTGGTTCCTCGCGATACAGGCCCTGCCTAGCGCGAAGACCCCTGGCAACTTCTTAGTTTATAAGTTAGCGTATGCACAAAGACCGTATTATCTTTAAGTTTTTACCTAAATGTAAATTGTTAGTGCAATAATATTTCTTTTACTTTACTTTGGTTTCCCAGAGCCCTGGTCCTGCGCACCGGCTACGACACGTCCAAGGGTCAGCTGGTGCGGAGCATCCTCTACCCGACGCCCGCCGACTTCAAGTTCGACAGGGACTCGTACAAGTTCATCATCATACTCGCGGCGTTGGCTAGTGTGGGGTTGGCGTATACTGTTGCGCTCAAGGTAACATACTCGCGGCGTTGGCTAGTGTGGGGTTGGCGTATACTGTTGCGCTCAAGGTAACATACTCGCGGCGTTGGCTAGTGTGGGGTTGGCGTATACTGTTGCGCTCAAGGTAACATACTCGCGGCGTTGGCTAGTGTGGGGTTGGCGTATACTATTGCACTCAAGGTAACATACTCGCGGCGTTGGCTAGTGTGGGGTTGGCGTATACTGTTGCGCTCAAGGTAACTATTTTGCAATATATTCTGTTATTTCCGTTAAGCTGGATGGCACGTAGAAGTCACGGGCAGACCCTCGCTTGGGTCCTGGCCTCGTGGCGATGAGCAGGAAATACGGGCTGAGTATTTGTGGTGGGAGCGTGCACTATATTTCACTCGCGAACGCGACGGGGCTAGCTAGCTTTATATCGAATAAATGTGCTGATGGGGCTTCTCGAGCTGATGGAAGACACGTGTGTTTCGCAGCATGTGCGATGCGCGCGAACTGTAGAGACAACGCGCGCGTGGCCGCTCTGGTCGAGTCTCGGACGTAATGTGTCAATGCCAAGCTCGGCATCTGAATGTGACGTCACGTCTACTGCGTTTAGTTTTCGCTGTATGGCGTGAACAATAGGTGAACACAACATACCTACATTTTCACTTCTCATGCTCGTAAAGTTCGTCTTTATGTTGGGTATAGGCTGCGTAAAGTCACATTTTATTTTATGCACTCGTGCATAAAGTAAAATCGTCCAAATCTCAGACTCCGACAAAGGTAAACAGCCACACATACACCTATGCTAACTGCCACGTATAAAAAAAAAATATTGCCGGGAAGGCGGGAAGTCCTTATTTTTTGTTTGCGTTTCATTTTGCAATTATTGTTTTTGCAATATTGCTGTTTAATTTCCTCACAATCTAAGTGAAAAGCAGAGTGTATAACGTACATAAAACCCATTTTACCCTCGACTTGACTATCCACATTAAAGGCGGTTAACAAGTTGGGTTAATTTCGCCAAAAGTCACGTGTTTTGTAGATTTCACTGTATTTGGACTTCTCTTTCGAGAACCAGGATTCGTGTTGATTTGTTTCTCGTTAGCACTACCCGGAAAGCACGTGAAGGGCTGTAGGTACCAAGTATTTCCTACGGATGTGAGAAACTGCCTCCTCTTCCTATGTGGATAGGCCTATACCTCTCTGTGTGTGTGTGTTCTGTGTTTTTTTTCTGTCCATCATCTGCTTACTGGAAGAGATAAGCTTGTGTTTGTACATATCTTCTCTGTATTTTATTGTGTGTATAAAAGGAAGCTACCCTTCAAACATCAGCTTTCTAGCTTTAACCGTTTGGCCCCTGCGTTGATGACGTCAGGACATGTTCTTTTATGTTAAGTTTTATAATGGACACCCTCTGCATCCTCAGGCGTACCGCAAGCTCACGCCCGGCGACATAGCAATCAAAGCGCTCGACATCATCACTATAGTGATCCCGCCCGCGCTCCCCGCCGCCATGACAGTCGGCCGGCTATACTGCGTGTCGCGGCTCGAGCGGGCGAGGATAACGTGCCTCAACACACGAGCCGTCAACGTCAGCGGCTCGCTCGACTGTATCTGCTTTGACAAGGTTTGAAGATAGTCATAATCATAATCATAATAAACGTTTATTGCCAAGAAAATACAGGATAGTAACTAATATTACATTGAATAATTTTGCTGGGGCAATAGGAAGTGGCTCAGCCCTTGCTGACACAGAGCCGGGACTCTGTGTAGCGCTGATTTTCAGCCTCTCCCTCTTCCCTTAGATTTGGAGCGGGGTAAAATGTCACAGAGGGTCACCAGGAGAAGTTAAACTAATGCAAGACAGTGTTAAAAAATTAGATCACTAAATTGTAACAACACTTAATTACTAAATTATAATAACATTGGATAAATTACAGTCACTATACACTCGTGCGGATGCTTATCACTATAGTGATCCTGCCTGCCCTAGCTGTTGTAGTTGTACTGTATACCCTGCGATTAGGCTTCTAGTCTAGAATATTCCACCCCACGTTACAAACATTCCACATGTCCAGAAACACACAGGGTATCCTAGTGTGGGGACCAGGGTCAGACTACTGTATATACTTTTTTTTTTGTTCAATAATTGATTTTTATTTCTACATGGTTCTACTACGTTTCGGAATTGTATCGAAGATTCTGGACAGCCAGACCCTCATCGAATTAGATATTTGAATTCGAAACTTATCGGTACGATAAACGAACGGAATTGAGCCCATGTGTTCCTAAAATTTAGTATTCCGTTGTAGAACTATCTATACTACGTGTAAATGAATTAACGAAAAATGAGAAACACTTTGTTAGGGACATCATCCTGAGCAATTTTAATTATGAAACCGATTCCATCAGAGCAACTTGATTTTACACTTTTCATACAAATCGGTCGCCTAGAACAAAACGTATGATTAAGTGAAAAAAGTTGCTCTGTACAAATCGGTTTCATAGTGAAAGTTAGAATGGTCTCCAACCCCCTAAAATATGACTACACCTTCAAAGTTCAAAAGTTCAAATTTTTTATTGACCATACATATGCTTACACTCGTTTCCACCTACAGCACATTCTGCCGCATTTCTGTTACATCCTGGTTCCGTTAATTCCTCTCACACACATCCGTAACTACTGCCCACCCCACCAGACGGGCACCCTCACGGAGGACGGCCTCGACATGTGGGGCGTGGTCCCGTGCTCGCCGCACACGGCGCCGCCGTCGCTCGGCGCCGCGCGCAGGGAGGCCGCCGCGCTCAGCGACCTGCAGCCGCTCAAGATGGGCATGGCGGCCTGCCACAGCCTGACGCTGCTGGGTGGCGTGCTGGCCGGCGACCCGCTGGACTTGAAGGTGGTTTTCGTTGTTTCCACATGGTGCTCATCCCATAGACATAGACATCGTTTATTAATAATATTCATTACAAGTCACAAGGGGGTCAGAATACATATAAAATCATGATAGGTTTTTTACTTATGTACTCTATAATATGTCATTATGTCTCCATTCATCTTTTATTTAATAAATTAAAAATGTCATAATATTATCAATGATTAAATAATGTCAGAATAATGGAATAATAATAATGTCAAGAACATACTCATTGTATGTTATAGTAGAATTAGTGCATTGTCATATTAATATTATTAAATTAACTAATGTCAGAATATTGAAATAAATGTCAAACACATACTCTGTATGTTAAATTATAATTAATTATTATATCAGTCACAGTCCAATAAATTCATCGTAGCTGTATAGACACTTAGAATCACTAACCCTTCGTAAAAAAGAGATGGCGTGAGGAGTAAGATTTGTACTTTAAACGCCGTGGTTTCAGTTAACACACTTCCAGGTGGCGCTAATCTTAGAATAAATCCTATATAACTTAGCGCCATCGCGTGGTGTTTACAATTTTTCGATGGTGCTGCACCAAGCGATAATGGCCTCGAACTAAAGAAGCTTCCGTAGCATCTCAGTTTACGCCGGTGTCATATTTTGTTCTAGGTGGTCTATCTGTAGTAGTATAATATTGTAGTATCTGTGGTATTTCATAATTTCTTTACTGTTCTTACACGACAGTAAAAAATAGCTTAAGATGGAAAAAATATGTGCAAAGGCGAGCTTATCTCTCATAAAATATTTCTTCCAGAAAACCATGTTGGGTAGGAGACGGAAGTATCTATGTATTGTCTTATCATTGTTGTGACAATATGGCGGCCATTAGACCGTAAAAATTAACGTAACCTATCGAATTGGCTGATCAAGGCAAATGACAATTAAATAGTAATTGTTTTTTTCATCACATCTATTCGAAAAGAGCTACTTTAGTCCCGGAAAACAGCGACTAAAGTATTTATTTTAGTCCCTAGGGACTATAAGTAAATTTTTAATATGATAATTTGGGGGCGGGGGGCGGGTGCGGCCATCCGCGCTGTTTGTGCTGAAGTATGTTTTTATTTACGAAGTCGTCGGCGCACACTAACTGTCGCAAACATTTTATTCGTCGGTGTTAATCCATATAGAGACTGATATTGAAACGCGAACCAAATAATGAAAAGTTGAATTAGAAAACTGCGACAAATCTGAATTTATTTGTGTATTTCAATTTCGTAAGCGGTTATTAATTACTGTATTCATAATTACTCCTTTTCTCATAGAGGGTGATGAAAACTAGAGTGTCCACCTCAGGGGAAAAATAAATTTTTGGCTCGAGAGATGTACTTTGAAACCCTCGCTCCCTCAGGATTCTACTTATGAGTCCCTCATTACACTCGGAACTCAACTCTAGAATCCCTCGGTCGCTCGCCCTAAAGTCCCGTTCGCTTTTCAACTCGTCTCGTATTTATCAAAATATAAGCGACATATCGATATCAGGCACTAAAGACATGACAGACAGACTTTCATTATAACATGTCCCTGTCCCCAGATGTTCGAGTCGACGGGCTGGCTGTTGGAGGAGCCGCCAGTGCCAGAGACAGGCCGCTACGAGGTGCTGACACCGACTGTGGTGCGACCGAGACGGAACACCAACATCAATGTCGACGACTTTCATGTGAGACCAACTTAACTATGACATCTCTCTCCCCCCCCCCCCCCAGGGTGAAACAGAAGGGTGTAGTCATATATTAGGGAGTCGTTAGGGACTTCGTTCTTAGCAACTTTCACTATGAAACCGATTTGATCAGAGCAACTTTAATTTTCACTTCTCTATACAAATCAGCTGACCGCACGGACCAAAACGTATTGAGCAATGAAAAATAAAGTTGCCCTGATCAAAAGGCCCGTTTTGACAGTATTATTGCTGTATGTTTTTTCATTAGCTTGTTTATCATGAGTGTCAGCGAGACTTTTTTGCTTTCCCATAACGTTTATTTTATAAATTTTGCTCGAAAGAAAAGTCTCCTGAAGTTGCCGGAAAATCTGTCACAATGTTTTATTTTACAATTTCTCACCGAATCTGAATTTGTGTTCTTGTTATCTATCTAATCATTATATAATAATTGAAACAAAAAGTAAACTTTAGAAAAAACCAACTTCCACAAACCCTATTTGATTAGATTGAGTTTAATACTAACTGTAACCCCTTATCCCCCCCCCCCCCTTGGGGAATTAATTTTGTCAAATCCTATATCAGTGCTACCCCACGCGACTAAGGAACCCCTATACAAAGTTTCATGGCTCTAGGTCCACCGGTTTAGGCTATGCGTTGCCTGCCCGTCAGCCACGCATTGTATTTGTACCTAGTATTGAGCAGATCTGGTGGCCATATGTGGTCTTCATCAGCAGTTCCGCATCACAATATTATGCTATGTGCAGTTGCACGAGTTATTATGAAAAACACAAAAATCACTATAGGTCTGCCTATAATATTTGAAGAGTTCTCTCGATTTCTCCAGGATCCCATCATCAGATCCTGACCTGGTGTCAATGGGACCACCCTTGAGGTATTACCTATACGCCGAAAAAAGATTTGTTCAAATCGGTTCATAATTGGCGGAGTTATCGCGTAACAAACATAGAAAAAAAAAAACATACGGGTCGAATTGAGAACCTCCTCCTTTTTTTGAAGTCGGTTGAAAAATGACACAGTATGTTCCTCAGTTAGACTTGCCCAGCTTGGCTTTAATCTTTTTTATTTTTTTATTTTATTTAAGCATGAAATTCCAAGTTCTGATTGCCTGCCGCCGCCGCGCCCGCCTTAGGTCCAAGTTACCGCGCATTCACTCTGGACGAGGCCTTTCTGTTTCTTCATAAACATTGTATATTCAGCCCGCAAGTTTTGTCCACGCGTTATTACAGCTTGTCTACCCAGGTTCCCCTGGAAGTGGGCGTGGTTCACCAGAACCAGTTCGTCTCGTCCCTGCAGCGGTCCTCCGTGGCGGTGAAGGTGTTAGGCGAAGACGTCTACCGGCTGTTCTGTAAGGGCGCGCCCGAGATGCTGCGGACGTTGTGCCGGCCAGACACAGGTGACTAGATAGAGTAGGGCCTTTGTAATAGGTGGGATTTGGCACTTCTTCAAAATCATCCCCCTCTCATATTTCGCATTTTGTTGTATTAATTTCGTAACTGTTACTGCCTATCTTTTAATATTATTGATTAATTTTACCCATTTACATGATAAGTCACAAAATAAGAGTCCTTAATTGGCCAATGGTCAATCATATTTTTAAGATATAATAATGTATATCGTGCTGTGGACTCAGTTCCCAAATAAATAAATAATGTATAAATGCACCAACGAGAGATTGTCCAAAGAAATGACTGGCCCCAATACCGTATTTACACACACAAGCATATCGCAAATGAAGGAGCGGACTGGACACCCCTCCCCATCCCCTTACCCGCACTGAGCCAGCGTGGTGGAGTATGGCTCAATCGTACCCCCGGTTTAGTCCCGTGCCCCTCGGCGGGGACATAAATGGGCTACATTTACATGTCCAGTAGTGGCCTGCTAACGGCTCAACCGATTATGATGATATTTATGAGATAAATCATTTATTTTAATTTAAGTATGTATTCATATTCATACTCTATAATGCAAATTTAAATAATACATGGAAAATACACATTATATGCAAAGGCGAGCTTATCTCTAAAGAGAGATTTCTACCAGAAAACCTAGGCAGGACAGGAAAGAGTATCAGGAGAGTTCTAGTGCGCAACAAAATAAAATGTTATTACGTACAAATGTTAGTACGTTATACGGACGCTGTAGCGGTGACGGAAAACATCATGAGGATACCTTCATTACTCCACATCTGCGGCAATAGGCTAGCCCCCTGTCACGCAAAATGGAGTATTGAATCACTGGCTGAAAGTGGGCACAGTTGTGCCTCTGCCACCCCGTACGGGAAAAGGCGTGACGCTATGTCATGTTCCAGTGCCCCACGACCTGGACCCGGTGCTGAGCTCGTACGCTGAGAAGGGCTACCGAGTGATCGCGATGTCGACCCGCGTCATGGAGACCACCTACAAGGAGCTGCAGAGGATGACCAGGGAAGAGGTGGGTGCAACATACAGCCGGGATACAAGCCTCGTACAGGACTGCGCGGGCGGCTACAAACAAGCCGGCATTTCGCGCGCTCGCTATAGCAATTGGCATGCAATAGGCTTGTGGCCAAGGTAATCCAATAAATCTAGGAACAAGTCTTAAGTTGAAGCATTATGTACAAAATGGCTTGACATTCTCAGAATTGTATATTTCCAGCAGATATATTTTATGAAGTCAATTTTTTGCAAAAAAAGACAGCATTTGATGGCACTTTTACATGACGTCATTCTGTTGTTATTTCATAGAACTCAGGAACAAAAGTTCCGTTTTGACAGTTCATAAAAAGTATCTATTTTGACTTGACAGTCCACAAGCCTATTCGTTTGTAGACTTGGAGCCCTGGCAAGATAAGAGGCGAGGGCGCTAAATGCCCGTTTTGCATTGTCGACCGACGCCGAGATGCATCAAATAAAATGTCAAATTCCTCCGCTAAACAAACAACCGATTTGACAATCCTCATACAACGTAATCATGATTGAATAATCGGCCATTTGGCATTTGTGTGTTGACATTAGGTGCCATTACACCTACGTTCAATCGCGCAGGGGAAGCGCGTGTGACTGAGATGCCACCATACGATGGAAGGAAAGAGGAATAGCGTATCTCTCTTCTATCGTATGGTGGCTTCTCAGTCACACGCACTTTCTCTGCGTGTAAAGGCACCTGTTCTGTCATGTCCAGTGATCGGATATTCTGATGCATATTTACCTAAGGTGCTGGTCAATATGGAATGCACTTTGCTATCGAAAAAATCCCGATTTAAGTGACCAAATCATAGTGATAGATAGTGATTAAAATGGTAGTAACTGTATACAGGGTTACAGGTTAAATCGACCTAGATCCGTTAAGGGCGTGTAGTACCCATTTTTTCTGACTGATTTTACTATGAAACACCCTATCCCAAACCTAACCATTTTCGAGATAACCGACTTTTTTTTTGCCATTAAATATGATATTTTGAAATTGGTGCGGCTTATTATTATTACACGCCCTTAATGGATCTAGGTCGACTTGACCTGTAACCCTGTATAAATACATAACGGACACATATTTTATTTTTTTAAACACACAACCTCTTGTACCCTTACATATACATATATTTTCATCAGGGATCAAATACTAACACTAAATAACTAGTGGCTCTGTGAGCTGTAGACCTCGCGAGTATGTCGGTGGGAAAGCTGAACAGCTAACACACATAAAAAAAATAACCCAAATAATTTTCTTTCAATAACACATACAAACTTATGAATGTACCTGGTTACGTACATGCAGTATGAAAGTAGCCGCACCAATAACTTTGTAAACTACATTTCGCGATCTTTAATACAACCTATTGACTTTTTACTAAAATTATATAGTCTGTTTCACTCTCATGGTCTTTACGAATCCAACGACACCTCATTTGTTAATATCCATCGAGCCTTTTTGGTTGTAGCGATTTTTTTACATTTTAAAACCCCATATCTCCGCCATTTTGAAAAAAATCTAAAAACTGGCTCGAGTAAAAAAATCTATTTATTTTTCCAACCTGCTCACAAAATATCACGAGCATCGGTTCATAAATGCGACCTGTAGAGGAGAACAACCGGACATACGAAAGCATTTTTGCCCAAACCTGAAACGGAGACGCTTCGGTCGCTTCGCTCGCTCGGTCAAATATGCACCCGATAAGTTACACAATATCGGGATACCTTTTATCCGGTTTTTTTTTAGGTAAATTATTTTAAGAAGCCGCTTGCATATTTTTACAGCTAAAAACAAACTTTAGGTAAATAAGCTTCCGAATATCCGATCACTGGTCATGTCCTGTGTCTGACTATAGTGATTGTCACGATTTAAGATGGAGTGCGAGCTAGAGTTCCTGGGGCTGGTGATCCTGGAGAATCGTCTGAAGCCAGCCACCGCCGGCGTCATCAGGGAGCTGAAGGAAGCCAACATACACGTCGTCATGATCACCGGTCAGTCTGAGTGTGGGGCCGGGGACAGCCGACACAACTACGGAACCACCGTATTACCTGGCCCCCAATTCTACAAACGGATGGCAAGCCAGTTGTAGCGTAGGCGCAGAAACCAGTTTTGTCTGTAGCTGGCGCGACACGTCTTGGCGTCGACGCCAAGCCCAAAACGGGTTTCTGCGCCCTCGTCATAGCAACTGGCATGCCATCCGTTTGTAGATTCGGGGGCCTGTAGAATGGCCAAAGCAAAACTACTGACGCCACCATGAAAACGTCACTTCGCTGTCAGTTTGTTTGTATGCATGGAGATGGACTATGCTGTTCAGTTGGAGACTTGGAGTAGATGGTGGCGCCATCGCTCACTCTACAGATGATATGGTGGCACTGTACACTGGACAACACTGTACACTGGACAACACTGTACACTGGACAACAATACATCTTTGGACCTTATTTAATACTTAATTCAAAATTCATAATTTCTTAATTGCACACAGAAAAAATTTATAGCACAAAAAAAACATAGTAATTGTGTACAAAGGCGAGCTTATCTCTAGTAAGAGATCTCTTCCAGCAAACCAGTTAAGGATGAGACAGGTGGAATACTTTTTGAGCAAATCCAACTAGAGTTCCAAGGTGGTGGCCCGGTTTATTTGCTGTCGTGTATTTGTGTTATTGTAGTGTATTTTTTTTTATTTTGTTTATTTGGAGAAAAAAACATTGATATAATATATGTCTTTCTTACACATTTTTAGTTTTTATAATACTTTTACATTACTAATCAATTGAAACAATTTTTTTACCTCTTTACTTTGGGCTTTCGAAGAAGATAATAATAACAATATTGTAGGTACGTCGGTTGGCAACAGACAGGGACATATACAATACATGTGTCAGGATCGCATTCTCTCAGCGGCCAGAATATACCAAAGATAACGTCAGCACACTTCATCAGGTCACTCAATTCATTAATTTATCCAATCCATCATTCACAAATGATCCATTTATGAAACATTCACTCACTTTTTCTATCATTTGTGAAATCATTCACTCACCTTTCCTATCATTCACTCACTAACTCATTCGGTCAACAGGCGACAACATCCACACAGCGGTGAGTGTGGCCAGGGAGTGCGGCATTCTCCAGAGCGGCGAGCGGGTGGTGCGGCTGTACACGCGGGATGAGGACAAGATACCTGTCGTGTACGCTGAGAGTACGCTGCATGGGGTGCGTACAGGGCCGAGACTATACAGGGTGACATTTAATTAGCTGACCATATTTTGGGGAATGATAGTACCCATCATTATGAAGAACTTTCCCCATGGAAATATGGTCGCAACCGAAAAAAAAATTTGGGTCTCTCATAGTAACTTGAAATCAGCTGATCGGGGCAATATACTGACGAAATTTTTTCTTCATTTGCGACTATATGTTTCTTGGGGAAAGTTGTTCATAATGTTCAATACTATCATTCCCCAAAATATGGTCAGCTAATTAAATGTCACCCTGTATATCCAATTGACTGCGCCTGCGGGGGAATGCGGCTCGCCAAACGTTTGTTGTGTTCAACAAACGGTCGCATACGCAACCTATGCACGACGACGGGCCGCCAGACAGTTTCGCAGCGGCTGACCAATCTCAGCTCTCTTACCTCGTCCCTCGCCGCTCGTGAATTGGTGTGTTGTGTTTCAAAGGAAAATGTATCTATGCGCTCTCCACTGGATAAGTGCTCCCTGGTACAGGGTTATCCTTGTAAATTGTATAGTCCATTAATGTTCCCACTTAGGGGCACAGGCCTTTACCAGGATACGAGTAAGATGGAGCCATATCCCACCACGCTGGCTCAGTTGTCTATCCCGTTTTTCAAATAAATTATCAGACCTGGGGGGCAATTCTGGCGATCGATTTTGAGATACCGAAATCTCTATCAAAAAAAAGAAAAAGCTATTCTTACGACTAGCCTTTCGACCAACCGAGATATCTCTACCCGTTTTCGATCGAAATAAATATAAATCGAGATCGTTTTCGACGGATTTAGGTGGCATCAAAACTGATATCTTGACTGGGGAGATGATCTCGATAGTGCGAGAATCGGGGGCCAGTCCGATTCTCACAAACACTTTCCAAGTGAACATTGAATCTCCTGTCGATAATCTTGCAATGCCTTGCAGGACTCATAAAAGTAGCACAAAGTTGGTTTAAGCGTTTTCAATCCGGATTTTTAACCGACTACCCAAAGGAGGAGGTTTACAATTCGTCCGGATGTTTGTTTTTTTTTTTTATGTATGTGCCCCGATAGCGCCTAAACGGATGGACCGATTTGGAAAATTATTTTTTTGTTTGAGAGGGTTTACGGTCCCATTGACACCAGGTCAGGATCTGATGATGGGATCCTGGAGAAATCGAGGGAACGCTTCAAATATTATAGGCAGACCTATAGTGATTTTTGTGTTTTTCATAATAACTCGTGCAAATGCACATGGTAAGCATAATATTGTGATGCGGAACTGCTGATGAAGACCACATATGGCCACCAGATCTGCTCAATACTAGGTACAAATACAATGCGTGGCTGACGGGCAGGCAAGGCATAGCATAGAGCGGTGGACCTAGAGCCATGAAACTTTGTACAGGGGTTTCTTTCTCTATGGGATTTGACAAAACTAATTCCCCAAGGGGGGGGGGGGGGTAAGGGGTTACAGTTTGTATTAAACTCAATCTAATCAAATAGGGTTTGTGGAAGTCGGTTTTTTCTAAAGTTTACTTTTTGTTTCAATTATTTAAGTCAAAGATGCACCTTTTTGTTCGAGTCGTTACGGTCTTCATACAAAATACCACAGATACTATAATATTATACTAATACAGAAAGACCACCTAGAACAAAATATGACACCGACATAAACTGAGATGCTACGGAAGCTTCTTTAGTTCGAGGCCATTATCGTTTGGTGCAGCACCATCGAAAAATTGCAAACACCACGAGATGGCAGAGTATGTTAACTGAAACAAGTACAAATCATATTACTCATGCCATCTGCGGGGCAGGCATGCTGCGGGCACTGAAGAATATCCTCGTATTTCTCACTAAGGTGGTGGTGGGGCGTACGTCGCGCCTGCGCCTGACAGACAGCGTGGACAGCGGCTGCGGCTCGGAGCCGCGGGGCTGCGACGCGGAGGCGCCGCGGGCCCAGTACCGCATCGTCACCACTGGCGACACCTGGCGGGTGAGGCACGCACCAGCACAACATACAGCCTCTCGAGAATGCATGATAGCCTCTGTAGCGAGCGATGCGGCTGTGGCTACCATGCGAGAGATCCCCAGTTCGGTTCCCGGTTAGGAATAAGGCACGGTCCCCGCCGACGACAAGCGAGAAGCGATTAAAGCTAGAAATTAGAATCGAGTTTGCAATCAGCGAGGAGCGAGTGTATATTATAGTTTTTTCGCTCGGCAAATCAAATCAAATCATTTTTTTTATTGACCATAAAATCATACAGATTGCTTATTAGTCAACGTCAATATAATATTAATATTTTTTGTATATTAATATTATATTGACATTGACGGTAGCCCGTTCGGAAGTGGTGGAAAGCAAAGAAGGGAAAGAAATAAAAATAGTTTAGTAAAGTATACCGCTGAGCGATTTTTATCGTTGATAGCTTATATCGCTGCGATCAACTAGTGAAGAGTGTGAACAGCCAGCGATGAACTACAAATATATAATCTTTAATAGACACGGGATCTTTATCTTTTTTTCGTTTCTTGAGCGAGACAAACTTCCTCGCCCTTGGTGGGACCAGTGCCTAATGGTGCTCCTAGACGGGCCAGGTTATGCTGCAATATGTAGTCGGCAACTATTGGTGTCCCTCTCTTACTTACAAGTTAGAAAAAGACACCAATAGTTGCCAGCAGGTTGCAGTGAAAATTGCCCGTTTAGGAGCATCTTAAGAAAAACCTAATCCCAAAGATGTTTACATGTTTGTGAAGGCAAAAACAGCCTGTAGCAGAACACAAATCGCTCGGAATGACGAGTATTATTGCTGTATATGTTTTTCCACTAGCTTGTTTATCACGAGTGTCAGCGTGAATTCGCTTTCCCATAAACGTTATTTTATTAATTTGGCTCGATAGAAAAGTCTCCTAAAGTTGCCAGAAAATCTGTCTGTCACAATGTTTTATTTTACAATTTCTCACCGCATCAGTTTGTGTTCTTGTTATTTATCTAATCATTATAAAAATGGCACAGTATGTTCCTCAGTTAGACTTGCTTGGCTTGACCTTTTATTTATTTTTTATTTAATATCCTCTAATAATAAGTTAAGGATGAAATTCTAAGTTCTGATTGCCTATAGGACCCGCCATTAGCAATGTATGTGCCTGTGTGTAATTGCGATGTGCTGTTCGGCAGGTGCTACGCACTCACTACCCTACTCTGATCCCGCGCATAATCTCGCGCGGCGCTGTGTTCGCGCGGATGACCTCCGACCAGAAGCAGCAGCTGATTGTGGACTACCAGGCGCTGGGCTACTACGTCGGTGAGTCACGTGGCGGTAGCGGTACAATGACTAGGGCAGCGGTAGAATGACTAGGATAGCGGTAGAGCGACTAGGGTAGCGGTAAAATTACTAGGGTAGCGGTAGAATGACTAGGGTAGCGGTAGAATTACTAGGGTAGCGGCAGAATGACTAGAGTATCAGTAGAATGACTAAGATAGCGATATATTGACTTGGGTAGCGGTAGAGTGACTAGGATAAGGGTAGGAGCTGTGTTCGCGCGCATGACCTCCAACAGAAGCAGCAAAACTACCAGGCGCTAGGCTACACATCGGTGAGTCACGTGGTGGTAGAGTGAATTAGATAGCGATAGAATGACTAAGTTAGTGATATAATTATTTGGGTGGCAGTAAAATGACTACGGTAGTGGTAAAATGACAAAATACAACAAACTGACTAAGATAGCGACAAAATAACTATAGCGATAAAATTACAGACTAAACGACTAAGATGTTGGCAATGACAAAATCACAGTTACCAATACTTACAACTTCTCGTAATTCCCAGGCATGTGCGGCGACGGCGCCAACGACTGCGGAGCCCTGAGGGCCGCGCACACCGGCGTCTCCCTCTCCGAGCTCGAGAGCAGTGTGGCCGCGCCCTTCACCGCCAGGGACCCCGACATAGTCTGCGTGGCGAGGGTCCTGCGGGAGGGCCGAGCAGCCCTCACCACCAGCTTTGGCGTCTTCAAGTTCATGGTTGCATATTCCTTAACTGAGTTCATTTCTGTCGCATTTTTGTACTACTTTGACTCGAACTTGACCGATTTTCAGTTTCTATTCATAGATGTCGCCCTTGTGGTGAATTTCGCGTTCTTTTTCGGCCACACCGAAGCGTTCACGGGGAAGTTGTGTAGTTTGCCGCCGCTGACGTCGCTGCTCGGTTTAGTGCCGTTGTTTTCGTTAATCGGCCAAATGGCGCTGATTGCTGTGGCTCAGTTTGCGAGCTATTATGCCGTCACGCAGTTTCCGTGGTATCAGAGGCATACCTATGAAGGGGAAGAGGAGAACGAGTGCTGGGAGAACTACGCTATCTACGCGGTATCCATGTTTCAGTATGTCATCATGGCTCTGGTATTCAGCCACGGAGCACCTTATAGGAGATCCGTCCTCACAAACAGGCATCTGATGATCAGTATTTTGATAATGACAACTATTTGCGTCTACATTACTATTTCGCCCGCGGAATGGTTGGCAGGGTTTTTGCAACTAAGAATGCCTTTAGATACTTTAATGGGGTACATAGTGCTAGCGATAGCTGGCGTTCACTTGGCGGTTGCAATAGTCTTTGAACGGTTCGTAGTCCAATACATGATGGAAGAGAGAGAGATGATACCGAAGTTCTTGAAGGAGAAACGAGTGAGGAAGACTCCTCATCTGTTGATTCAGCGGCAGTTGAGTGGAGCTGATTATTTGGACAGTGATGACGTGATTTCGTATGACACAGAGGGGAACGGCAGAGTGACAGATTCCAGTGCCAGTTGCTCGGGGAAAGAAAGGTGAGATGAGTCCGATAGCGACCGATATAAGCCTCAGTTATGCTGAGAAATTCTCACATGGCGCTTAAATATCACTGGCGCTGATATTTCCACATACAGCGTTCTAACGCTACTGACGCTTTTTGACAGGTTCGTTGCATTAGTCGCGCAGAACTGGCGCCCCCCACCTGTAAACGTCACTCACGCGTCAAAGGTTCGTTGAAGATGAAGACTGTCCGGCATGACTTTGAGGGTCCGTCATTTGTCTTGTTATCTGTTTATTAAAGTTTTTTGATATGTTTTAAAGAAGTAGAATAATCTTAGGCTCTGGCACACCTCGGATACTCCATAGAACGCTCGTAAAATAATCAACTGTTACATAGCCAAATGACGTTTGTACACGTGTGTGCGTAAACTCGTTCGTTTGTCAATGTGTGCGTTCAACGCCTACAAAGAGCCTATGGGTCGCCCTCCGGCAGGGGTGGGGTGCGGTCTCTGAATCAGCGCGGGGAAGGGAGTGGCCGTTCTGTACGGAGTACTATTTAAACATTTTTGTTTAAACATTTATTTATTTGACACAAACATATGTAGTTACATAATATAGGGATCCTTGACCCCTGAGCTAGGTTTATCACCTGTATTTCAGGTGTCAGGGCTCTTCCAGATATAAGGTTCTGTAATATAACTACTACTATCTGTGGCTTTGGGTTACTAGCTAATGCAAGTAAAGCGCATGCTGAGTTATAGGGCTGACATAGTTTGCAGATAGCTGTCGCTGGGCCCTGGGCCCTGTCCACATCAAGCGTATACGAGTCGTATTTATTTCGACTAAACTCAAGTTAGTTTATACAGGCCTTGATAAGTATTATGAAATACGATTATTTGTAGAATTAGGCAGGCTATTATGGCTTTTGATCAGTGCTGACCACTTACAATAATTTGTATTCTATTTTACGTATTTTGTATTCTTGAATGATTGGTTTATTTTTAGCATTTCGATGGGGCATATTTCTCTACAATCTTAGTTGTAACTGTTTTACTACAATGTTGTTTTCAGCATAATATGTTTTCTTACATAGAAGTAGGAGAAGTTTTTACGACTAATGCATTTTAATTTGTGTTAAAAATCACGGAGGCTAAGGTAAAGATTGTTTGAACTATTTTTATGGCATACATATTGTACTGTACTATTTTACAAAAAAACTTAACTAACTTTGAAAATATTTTACTATTTACACTTTAACTGTAAGTTATATACAGGGTGTTGATTTGTAAAGTTACGCCCGACTCAGGGTTGATAGTTTACGTGTCGCTGATGACAAAAAAAAAAGTTTTAATTTTCCCTCGCATAATTTTCATTCATAAATTACCATCTGAAGATTTTCCTGAAATTACCTAAAAGTGTGGATACCCCCGCCAGCCATCGCGCACAAGTGCTAACAGACTCCCCCTCGTGCCCTGAGCCCCACCCCACTCCGTGCGACTCTTTTCGGACCACATTTACAGGGTTTTTTAAATATTTTTAAAATAAAAAATTCATAAAAATTAATACTGAACAAAAAAAATATATTTTTTTAATATTTTTTTAGCTTCAGTGTCGTGTAAATAACAACCTCTGAGCTCCGCGTAACTTTACAAATCAACACCCTGTATAACTGTACTTACAGTTTCTTATATTTATTATTTTAAGCACAAGTGATATTCTTAAAGTAACGTAAATATTATTATGTGCCTTATTTTAACGATGTTAAAGGTAGGCTTTCGAAGCGTGCGACACTGCGACACTGGGTCAGTGCGACACTGGGTCAGTGCGACACTGCGTCAGTGCGACACCGGGTCAGTGACCAATGTAAATGTAAGTAACCACTAACTACAGGGTGTTGATTTGTAAAGGGACGCCCGACTCAGGTTTGTTTACGTATCGCTGTTGAAAAAAAAAAGTTTTAATTTTCCCTTGCATAATTTTCATTCATAAATTACAATCTGAAAACTTTCCTGAAATTACCTAAATGGATACCCCTTCAGCCACCGCGCACAAGTGCTAACAGACTCCCCCTCGTGCCTTGAGCCCCACCCCACCCCGTGCGACTCTTTCCGGACCACATATACATGTTTAATAAATATTTTGAAATAAAAACATAATAAAAAAAATATTGAACAAAAATTATTATTTTTTTAGCTTCAGTGTCGTGTAAGTAACAACCTCTGAGCTCGGCGTAACTTTACAAATCAACACCCTGTTTATTAGGACACATTCCAATAAAGAATTTTGGTGCTTTCAGACCAAATATGTATTTTGATAACTTGTATACCTTATGAATGTTTTATTTAGGCAGGTAAGTGACTAAATGTAAGTTTTCATGCTATTAAGTGTATGTAAGTGTATGTAAGATTACACGTAAATCTCCTTTCTTTGTGTAATAATAACGTTAAACCGTTACAAACTTAGAGAAAACGATGTGATTGCTGAAGTTACCTCTTTAAATGAAAATGTATAATAATTAAGATATTGTATAGTGCCTCTAATATCATATTTAGATAGCGGATATCATGTGTGTTTAGTTGATAGATTTGATGTATTTTGTATGGTGAAATAAACTTAATACCGCGTACCTGCTTATGCGTATTTTAACTTCTAAAACGTCCGAAAATCCTAATCAACCGACCATGTTGAATTACAAGGTTTATTAGTTCAACACAACTTCCTCTGCTCCAATATGTTCAACTACTTATTACTAAAATTTTAACATTTTAGTCAAACAAGTATAATTGAATTTGTCTATCTATCTAAATCATAGCAGGATACCCTGTCGTGGGACCCAGAAGCAGACCCAGCTTTGAATATAAAAGGGAGTTCTCTCCCAATCCCAACACAACAATAACACAACAACATAACATAGCGTCATAGGGTGCCAGAGACATACAACTGTGCCTACATTTTTGTTATTCAGTACTATACAGGTGTCTCATTCAAATCGGTCAGTGTGGGAAAGTCTGAAACTATAAGACATACGAAGATCTGTTCTTAGGAACCATGTCATCGATTTTAATAAGAAGAAAAACTGCATTCATATTTTATCCGGTAGTTTTGAAAAAAAAAACTTATTCTATTTAGATATCGATTGTGTAGGTCTTAAGCAGTAAATGGCTCTATGAAACATGATGTCTAAAATTAATAAAATGTATTGTTTTCATATTCTTTAATTTATTTTATTAGGTGTTTGACGTGACCACCGCAATATTCAACAAGTTCAGGCATGTAAAATTGTATTGAAACAAATTAAAGTATGTGAAAACATTGCATTTTAGACATCGTGTTTCATAGAGCCATTTACTGCTTAAGATCTACTCAATCGATATCTAAATAAAAATAGTGTAAGTTTTTTTTTTCAAAACAACTGGGTTGGATTCCCGAGCTGAGTACAGGTTTTTTTTTAAATGTATGATACAATTTTTCTTCTTAGTAAAGTCGATGACATGGTTCCTAAGAACAGATCTTTGTATGTCTTTATAGTTTCAGACTTTCCCATACTGACCAATTTAAATGAGACAGCCCGTATTTTGCGATAGTAGAGGAGAGGAGATAGTAGGCTAGCAGCCTGAAATAAACATATTCATTTCATTTTCATGGTTTATTAGATAGAAGAGAAAGAACAATAGTGTTTTCAGAAATAAACGAGATGACTTCATTTCGGATGTCAGTAAAAGACGTTACGCCAGCAGTATCATTCGCGCCAAAAATTATTCAACAGCGCGATGCAGGAGTTGGATAGTGACATCAAGCGGGCGGTAGCGGAACTTATTAAACAAACATTTACATACAGGCGCACATTTAAAACATTTCTTTTTAAGATAACACAAATTTAACTATCTGGACGAAGGCACTTTTACCGTGTATATGAAGTAAATCTTAGGATTTACCAAGTGATTGGTGTTAAAAGCCAAAAATAAACAGGGATACAGAAAAATTCGGGCTTTTACCACAGTTAGTTGCTAAATCTTAGGATTTACCAAGTGAATGGTGGTAAAAGCCCGAAACGAACGAAAATAACAAACCATTTCGGGGTTTTAGCACAGCTAGTAGGTAAATCATAGGATTTACCGATTTCGGGCTTTTACAGTAGCACATACTGACATACATAACACAAATCTTTCATTGGTCCTTGGTTTGCTGGAAGAGTTCTCATATTAGAGGCTCGCCTTTGTACACGGTTTTACATGTTTTGTTTTCACAATTATCTGTGTGCAATAAAGAAATTATGTACCTATATGTAGCCTTCTCCGATACAAGGTGACAGAGGCACAACTTGTATCAGTGTACCACTTGTATCCAGTGATTCAATGCTCCGTTTTCCGGTTTTCCGTGACAAGGGGATAGCTCCTTGTCATGACTTGTCATTTGTCCAATTCATCGTTTATACTGTGAGGTTGTATTATTAGTAACCATGTTTTACCTAGAAAAAAAAACAAAACATAGCATCGCAATAATTATTTATTTTCTTTAAAGCAATAAATAGACTGAAGATAAACTCTATCAATAAAGATTAACAAAACTCTGTATCAACTTTACACAATTGTAGATAAAGACGCGTTTATACAGTTCAAGTTGTTGGTTATTATTGCACAGAACAGCAGTAAAGTCTTATCCAAGTGTCTAAACACACTATGCCGAAGTTACGCGACCGATGTTTCGCGGCTGTTTTTACGTTCCGACGTATTCGGCTGATATGACAAACCATAAGTGCCGAACTTTCCTAGTAGTTGCCTTGCTTAGTTGCCGCTGAACTTACGCACGACCGAAGTTACGCTGTACGCTATAACGCAACGTAATTTCGGCATTATGTGTCGTCAGTAATTCCAATATAGCATTGCAGGCGTAATCATGCTGAACTTCGGTCGCGTAACTTCGGCATAGTGTGTTTAGACACTAAGGGTTTGTTCTCACTGTGTATCAGTGCAATGAGCGGCTGACTCAGGGTCACCTGTAATGAGAATGGAACCTTATTTAATTTGATAGTATCGCATGTAAAAACCAACATCCTGCGCTGTGAATGTTTAATTTTCCAATATATTTGGCATCTTGAACACCAGTCTGGAAACGCCAACTTAGGCTACGTCCTCATTGCCCGCTGCCAGCTAGTGAGCTCTGCCGTCTGTTTCGCTTTCTTCATAGGGAAACCAGGCGCGCTTAGAACGATAGATTCAATAATAAATTTTTACAACAATTTTGTATTTATTTTAATAATTTTACATTTTGTGTAATTTTAAAATAACAGGCAGGTACTTAAACGCATGTAATACCTACTTTTACATTATGCGATAATTTAGGATACACATTTCTAGGTATGACCACTAATCCTCTTTATAAGTAAAAAGATTGTTACAGGTATCTAAAGTGCGAATAGCAAATGCATTTTGTATATTCGTGAAAAGAGAAACGTAGAAAAGTGATTTTAAATAAGTTCAATATTGAGGATACCCGAGATGTTTTATAGAACATCAGCACCGAGATGTTTTATAGAACATCAGCACCGAGATGTTTTATAGAACATCAGCACCGAGATGTTTTATAGAACATCAGCACCGAGATGTTTTATAGAACATCAGCACCGAGATGTTTTATAGAACATCAGCACCGAGATGTTTTATAGAACATCAGCACCGAGATGTTTTATAGAACATCAGCACCGAGATGTTTTATAGAACATCAGCACCGAGATGTTTTATAGAACATCAGCACCGAGATGTTTTATAGAACATCAGCACTGAGATGTTTTATAGAACATCAGCACCGAGATGTTTTATAGAACATCAGCACCGAGATGTTTTATAGAACATCAGCACCGAGATGTTTTATAGAACATCAGCACCGAGATGTTTTATAGAACATCAGCACCGAGATGTTTTATAGAACATCAGCACCGAGATGTTTTATAGAACATCAGCACCGAGATGTTTTATAGAACATCAGCACCGAGATGTTTTATAGAACATCAGCACCGAGATGTTTTATAGAACATCAGCACCGCTATATATTGAAAACACCAGAGTTTTGTGACAAGGTAAATAATATTATGCGAGTTGGCGTTTTGAATTATTACAGTTAATAAAAAGATGCGTAATGAAATTGGTTTCTTAGTGAAGGTTGGTCGGAATTGAAAGTTATTTGACAACCGACCGTTAAATCGGTAATTTTTACTATTTAAAACAATTCGTTAACTTTCAATTTAATTAACGTTACCATTTCAGCTATACTTTCCCTTCAGGCAAATACAACATATATCTACTTATATTTCGACACATTTTTATGCAAACTAAAACATAGTATTACGGCAGCTATGTATCTATTTATCGTCGGATATCGTCGTATATTAGCGTCGGATTTTTTTTGTGCTGTAATAAAAAAGTGTTAAATAACTATTTTTGTAATGCGATTTAGTTAGATATTCTTACTGTGTAGATACAAATTGAAAATACAAAACATCACCTTCCTTCCGGTGCAGTCTGGTAAACAGGAATTATATTAACCATGGTAACAAATAGCACACTATGCTGTAAGCATTTCTAATTCTATTTATTTCTACATAAAATTGAGGCGTTAGTTTGGATTTACATACTATTTTCTCTTACAAAGCAGTAATGAACTAATGTAAATGAACTTTTCACCACTCCCGCACGAAAGAAGTGTCTTTCCTCTACGAAAACAGTGAGGAAAGTTAGTTTTTCCTCACTGTTTGAACAGTGAGGAAAGTAATGATCCCGTTCAGAAACTAACCTTGCCTGATTTTTATGTTAAGTTTTAAAGATATTTTAAAAAATAAATAATTTTATACTTCGAATAGAAATACTTATAAGTTAAGATTAATGTTTTTTATAAAATTTATCAAATTATTGTAAGTTCAGAAACATTAAAAACGTTAAATAAATAAAAATTACATCGTCAAATTTAGGATTATAATTTTAGAACGCACTCAAAGAAAGAAGCCTGTGAAAGAATTACATTAGAAGCGCGAAAATTCTAAGTTTTGTAAATATCAAACACTCAAGTGAATAGTAATAAAACAACGATAAATGTACCCAATAAAAACGTTACTTTTAACTTGAAAAATTGCAGTAATTTTACATTTCATTTTTAAATTATTTTCATGAGCTCTTTTTATTTTATAATAAAGAATTATTTTGATTTGCTTTGTGACTATTTAATTTATTTACCTATGGTGACTGAATACTTTCTTGCTGGGAGTGGTGAAAAGTTTTGTATGCAACATGTGAGCAAGTTCATTTGCTATTCGTTTTGTTGAGTCTTTCGCTTACTCAGGATTGAATTTTATAATCACTCGCTGCGCTCGTGATTCTATTTTTCAATCCTTCGTTCGCTCAAGACTCGAAATCAAAACTCATAGGAAAAACGAACTTTCCTCACTTGTTGGATAAATAACTATTCCATACCTACTTAATTGCACCACTGTGACATTGCACATTCTGGACAGCAGTCAATCAAAACAATACGATTGACTTTACCAGGTCTCTGACATAATGTCCTCCCTATATCCACTGTTTAATCGATCAAGTTATTTTTTATATTTCTGAACCATTATTTCTTCATGTGAATGTTTTAACCCCTTAGATCATATTCGCTGTAGATAGTAGATAATAGGTTAACACTATTCTTCCAACTCTGCCAGGCAGTTCAAACTCATACCAGGTATTTAATTTATTTTATAATCTATCCATTGAACTTACTTTCTAAGGCGCAGGTATATGACCCTTAGTAAATCTATCAAATTAAACATACACTCGCTTATTAACTACGGTAGGTAGGGTAGTATGTATTGTAGATTATAATTATGTGCCGTCCACTGTACGTCCATTGGCTTCACGGGCTGCGCCGTAGATTTGAGAAGATTCTGAAAAAATATGCAAAAATAATAATAAATACATAAATTTTGCCCATTATTGTTCACCACGATGTCTCAGTGTGTGTTGATGGAGGGGCCTCCCTCAGGCTAGAGGCCAACCGGCTGTCAGACATTATCAAGCTACCATTATGGTCTTCTGGACACAGCTTTACGACTATTACCACCGAATAGCTATAGTAGCCGGGACCTACAGTTTTCGATTTAGGACTAATGATAGGCGTGAAAGAAGGCATGTTTTTATTTCTACTTGTTTACAATGGCTACAAAAAATACAAGAGGTAATCATAATATCGGTTAAGACAGCATCAGATACATATGAGCACGCAATCGACGTGTCAAAATGATGTACACATCCTCTATTAACATGGATGTCGACATCATTTGTTGACATTCCATGTGTGCATATTTATGGTGGCATAAGTAGTGATTAATATTGAGTAGTGTGCGTGCTCAAATATATCTTCTGACCGGTACCTATTGCTCGACGATTACGACGCCAATCAAATTAGCTGGGGCAATCTACAAGCTTTTTTTTGCAACCTACCCAGGTTATTAAGTTTCTTACTGTACATTGAAATAGTGCAATTGAAAACTCACCATTTAGAACTGTGCATTCTCGTGCAGGCAGATGTGAAGTGACAAATAGCAATGTAAGTGATATTCATAATGCTATGTGGTGCTTCACGAAACGGTTATACGAAGCTGTAATAGATGTAGATGGTGCGACCGAATTCATAGGCGACATAACAAAAATTTAAATAATAAATATGTTCGAAAACAAAAAATATGGCAGAAGTTCCTTTGATATTTTTGTTAAGCGCCTTTAGAATTTGGAGCATAGATTTTTTTCATTCAATAGTACATTTCAGTACTACATACCACTTAGAGAAGGCGTCGTAACTAAGTCTATAACACTTTTTGATGACGACTAAATCATCACTTTGTACAGGGCTGCAACAGAAATGGGTAGTCATATTGTTAGGCATTCTGGACGCGAACCTTATTTTTAACTTCTTTACACATAACGCATCTTCTACACATCCTAAACAACTAGAAACATCATAACAGCCAAAGTGAGAAAACCATGCTGACACAGAGGATGTTGACAAAACCATGCTAACACAGAGGATGTTGACAAAACCATGCTAACACAGAGGATGTTGACAAAACCATGCTAACACAGAGGATGTCGACAAACCCATGCTAACACAGAGGATGTTGACAAAACCATGCTAACACAGAGGATGTCGACAAAACCATGCTTACACAGAGGATGTCGACAAAACCATGCTAACACAGAGGATGTTGACAAAACCATGCTAACACAGAGGATGTTGACAAAACCATGCTAACACAGAGGATGTCGACAAAACCATGCTAACACAGAGGATGTTGACAAAACCATGCTAACACAGAGGATGTTGACAAAACAATGCTAACACAGAGGATGTTGACAAAACCATGCTAACACAGAGGATGTCGACAAAACCATGCTAACACAGAGGATGTTGACAAAACCATGCTAACACAGAGGATGTTGACAAAACCATGATAACACAGAGGATGTTGACAAAACCATGCTAACACAGAGGATGTTGACAAAACCATGCTAACACAAAGGATGTTGACAAAACCATGCTAACATAACACAGAGGATGTTGAAATCATTTTCACACTTTGGCTGTATAGTTATTTTTTGGTTGTTTAGGATGTGTAGGTCTATTTGAGTTTTTGCATGAAGAAGTGAAAAAACTATAGTGCTAATAAAACTATGTGAATTAATGCCATGCCCATTACATTGTTAATTGTAGACGCCTTTTCTAGTGTAACCTAAATAAATTATATTTGCTAAGAAATGTGCAACATTTATAACACATGCTCTTGGGATGATTGACACATGAATCTTGCGCAAAAATTAAATAGCAGAAATGAAGAAAAAACACAGAAGTATTCGAGAATAGTTCTCATATAATCTCTTATTTGCAACAACTTAAGAGAGACATCACAAACAACGTAGATGCGTTATATTATTATATTCTCAATTAATTGTCGAAATTAAAACCGATATAAATACACCATCGACGCTTTGTGACATTCCAAGCGCATTTGTAAAAGTATATCTTTTCTACAAATTGTTAAAATATTTTAGCAATATTTTTAACAAGTTACAGAAAGCAGAAATAAATAAAACTAGCAGATCTATTACAGACACTCTACTAAAATTCTAAATATTGAAAATGTAAAAATTACATAAACTTGTAAATTATCTTTACAAAATAATCTGTACAAAGTAAATTGCAAAGCAAAACATATAAATGAAAACGCATTTAAAATTGAATAAATTATGCAACACTGATACTGATGTCCTTAATATTAATAAAATAATATAAAATGCAATGTCAATGATTAAAAAGTCTAATTAAAGTTTTAGTGCAACTTCAGTTTGTTAAAAAACCTAACATGATATTATTGTAAAAACAGGCTCATCGTTGTCAAAAATTAAATACTTTGTTTAAAAATTAGGGAAAGTCTGAGGCAAGATTATAAAAAGATTTGACATAAAAATAACAAAGAAATAATTAAAGTCACGATTAAATATGTGCTTAAATACGTTTCGTAATTTCTGTCAATATATTGTTACTTAACTTTTTAAACACGTGATTTGTTTTTAAAGTGCTCTGGGTACTTCATACACCACATTCCACACAAATGTACTTCACCCGTGACAATATAACGCAAGTAAAACATTCACTGGAACAGTTATTGCTCTTTTACATGACTACGTATGTAACAACGATAATAAATAAAAAATACACTTACAAACATGTAACGTTGTTATGTCAACTGTTTTTTACATAACAACGCACTTAGAGTCGCGTTCCGAAATTTACATTCATAAGTTTTTTGCAAGTTTTTGAACGAGATGTAAATTTCGGAGCGAGATTGAAACTAAAAACTAACTGTGTATAATATTGTATAATATCATACATCGAGACGATTTCGCTGCGTCGTTCGTGCGTTGTTTATTTCTTGCCCTTCTTCTTTAGTTTTGGTATCCTGCAAGTAATGTGGTGCGGGTGGCTGTTAGTTATGCGACTGCTGTGCCGACCGGTCCGAAATGTGTTGTAAGAACTTTTAGCACCTAAGATATCACGCGAATTTGCAGTAATCTAGAGTCGACATACGTCGGCTACTCACACGCCTGCCGCAGGGGCAATCTATACATATTTTATTAGTCAGCGACGTGTCAGAATATGGAAACTAACCGCGCCGTAATTAACAAAAAGGCCTACTGTTTCTATTTTTATCTTTCAGGCGTCAGGATTCACAATAATCGTATACGCCTTATAAGACAGATATGTTGTACAATCGGGATTTATCTGTCACTTAGGGCTAATAGACATAGAGAAACAGGTTTCAGTTCTGACAAACACATTCGGACCCCAGCCAGTAGAGTGGTTATTAGTGAGAAAACTATGAAATATTACAAAGTACAAGAGATATTCAAGTATGAGTAAGTGAGGTATCTTACAAAACGTAGTGAACGAAATTAGTTTCGTGCTAGTGCGTCCATAGTTATGTAATATCGGTATTGCAACTAAAACGCATCATCGATCGACTATAGTCTGAACAAATATTTTGATACTTTAGGCATGTTTTAGGCCTCAATTATGTCAGTCAGCACAAAGTATACATACGTATGCATTGCCGACAGCTAAAAGTCCGATTACCACACTTCTTGTGATTGTCTTTCGCAAAAAATTAAGCCTTAAGTTTTCTAAGGAAGGCCACGTGACAATGTGCATATCTTTTGAAACGAGTTACAAAGGGTAGTTTAACAATTTGTCGATTTCAAAACGAACGCATTTGGCTATAAAGCTTGGTGTCTTAACTTACCCAGATCCCTTCTTCTGCGGCGAGGGCGATGACTGCGCCTTCTCTGACTCCATGAGCTTGGAGCTCGCGTCCTTCATGAATCCTGCAAATGACATGAAGATTACAAACAGCCGAGTAAGTAATTTGCCTCTGCACTTACAATCTGTGTTCAGTGGGAACTTGGGTGGGAATGGGAACCAAACACACAGACACACGTGTAAATATCAAACACACAGACGTTACAAACGTGTAAATATCTGAGAAACAAATCTTCACCAGGTAATTTAATTTGACCAAGTACAAATGAGGGAAGTTTCGGTTGACAAGTTGTAGCTACTAGCTACTTATCTTACTCGAGAAGCAAAGGCCTGTGCTGCTCGGTAGAGACATTAATGGCTATATTCAATATTATTTTGTCTATTCAATATGTCATGATATAAAACTGTATGAGCCTTGATTCATCATCAACAAAAACAATACACCTCTACGAACCTTTCCCGGAGACGCCAAACACGTCACTCCCCAAATTGTTGAGATTGCTGGCGAACTGATCCGCCCCGCGCTCCGCCGCCCGCGCGCCGCCCCGCACGTCCCGCAGCGTGTTGTCCGCAGCCACTTGGAACCCTTCGAACGACTCTTTTGCCTCCCCAAATAGCTCCTGCCCCGTATTCTGCGTAGACCCGAATACCTCCCGAGCGGAGTCTTCGAGACTGTCGAAAGTGTTCCCTGCCGAGCTCTGGAAGCTACGCAATGTGTCCTGTGTCGAACTCTCTAGGTTGTGGACGTCGTCGTTGATGCTGGCGTAGGTGTCGCGAGTGGTCGACTCTAGGTCCTCGTAGGTGTCGTGTGCGTCTCTGGCCCTATCCTTGGCGGTGCTTTCGAATCTGTCGAAGGCACCTAAGGCGGCGTCTTGAGCGCGCTCGAACGATTCCTTGGAGGACTTTTCGATGTCGTTCAGTTTCTC
Source organism: Argyresthia albistria (assembly GCA_963457715.1). Lineage (NCBI taxonomy): Eukaryota > Metazoa > Arthropoda > Insecta > Lepidoptera > Argyresthiidae > Argyresthia > Argyresthia albistria. The sequence continues at coordinate 4,858,643 of OY735275.1, read as the reverse complement.
GTTGGTGGCGGTTTGTGCCTTTTGTAGCTCATCCTTGCCGGCGTCTTTTAGTTCACCGAGTTTGTCGTGGAGTCCGGCTTGGACGCTGGCGTTTTTGTCGGCGGCAGCGTTCAGCAGGTCTTCGGCGGATCGCTTTATTTCATCCGTGGTCAGTTCGGCTTCCTTCCGTATTCTCTCCAAGTGACTTTCAGCGTCGGTTTGGAGTTCATCTTTCTTGTTCTGAAGCGCATCAATGGCTTCGTCTTTCTTGTCGTGTACATTCTGTACTAAATGCTCGGCGTCTTCTTTGAATTGCGTCTGTTTCTTGGAAACCTTGTTCGCGAGGTTGTCTTTCGTATCCTGAACGCTGTGTATCAGATTTTGTGCGTCTTCTTTCAATTCTTCCTGTTTTTTGGTGATTTGATCGGCTACTTCATCTTTTTTATCACTGACGGCTTGTGCTAAGCGTTCCGCCCCTTTTTTTAATTCTTGTTTCTTTCCGGAAACTTTGTTGGCGACCTCGTCGTTTTTGTCCTTCACACTTTGCGCTAAATTTTCAGCGCCTTCTTTGAATTCTCTTTGTGTCTTTGACACCTGGGATGTGAGCTCATCCTTTGCATCTTTGACACTGTGTGCCAAGTTCTGTGCACCGTCTTTCAATTCCTGTTGCTTCTCTGAAAGTTGTTGTGCAACTTCATATTTCTTGTCCTTTACGCTTTGTGCTAAATGCTCGGCCCCTTCTTTCAATTCTTTTTCTTTTTGTGACACAGATTCTTTTAATTCTTCTTGCTTCTTCGAAGCCGAATCTTTCAATTCTTTTTCTTTCTTTGAGACAGTTTCCTTGACTTCTTCTTTCTTAGCTTCAGCTTGTTCAGCAAGATCATTGGCTTTGTTTTTACCTTCCTTTATCTTTTCTTTGACTTCTCCCTCAAGTTTTTCCTTTTCTCCAAAGATATTGTTGACGAAGCCGGAGATGAAACCTTTTCCTTTCTTCTTTTTCTTTTCGACGCTGTGTTTGGCTTCTTCGACGGAGTCTCCCAGTTGGCTTAATTTCTCGTTGGCGGAAGATTTTGCATTCTCAGCTGCATCTTTGGCACTTTCCTTTAGCTCATGCCCTTTTTTGTTCAAACTCTCTTCTGCGCTATGAGCTGAGTCTACAATAGCATCTGATACGTCTTTAGCCTTGTTTTTAGCGTCTTGTATTTTTGATTCTCCCTTATTTTTGAGACCATCAGCAGTAGCTCTGATGTTTGCATCAACCTCGTAAGCTTTATTTTTGAGATCTTCTTTAGCACCTTTAGCTGCGTCACTGACTTTGTCAACAGTATCTTGGGCCAAATGCGCCGCTGTATGCGTTCTTTCGTTGGCTAAGAACTCCAAATGGTCGAATTCCTTTTTGGCATCTCCAATCAAACCATGTCCTTTCTCTTGTAAATCTTGTTTCACCCTTTCGCTTTTATCCGTCAATTCTTCTATAACTTTTTGGGATTTCTGCTGGATATTGTCTTTTTCCTTTTGAATTTTGTCTAGTCCGTCGTCCAAGTCGTTTTGTACTCTGTCGCCTAGCTCTTGTAGCTTTTCTTTCTTTGTGAAATTTTCTTGCTCTATCCTGTCAACAAGGTTTGATGTTTCATCATGCCTGTGCTTGACACCAGGTTTGAATCTGCCTTCGCAGCATCCAGTGTAGAACTGGAACGGATCATTTGATTTACAGACAACAGGAGTGTTAATAGCTTGCATGTTTTCGTACATGTTTTCATCGAAGGTAACCGTTGGTTTTTCGCTTTCGTCGACGACTAACTTTGTATTGTAAACCTCGATGTCGTCGTCCTTTTGCGGCGGTTTCCCGTGAAGGTCTTTGAACATGTCTTCGACTTTATCAAGGATATCTTCTTTGATGATTCTAGGAGCGGCTTTGGGCGGGCTCTTTTCTTTGGTTGGGTTTTTATCTTTCGGGCTCTGTGACTTTTCTTTTCTGTCTTTTGGTTTTGGAGAGGATTCTTTCTTGTCATCTTCTTCGTGTACGAACACGTTCTTGACTTTTCCAGCGAGACCTCCCAGGAAGGATCCGTCTTTCTTGCCCTTTCCTTTCTCGAGGGTGTTGTGCGGAGTTTTGTCTTCGTCGGAGTCGAATGTGGCCTTCGTCTTGTTCGAGTCAACATCCACGTGGACCGTGCCGCCATTAGCTGTGACAATAATTAAAGTGCATATTAATTAAATACTAAAGTTACCTTATTAGGACGTTAACAGCAGTTCTTGAATTAGGTAACCCTTTTGCTCGCTCTCCGGTCGGAAAAGAAAAATATTTGACATTAAAATTAGGGGAAGTTATGGTTTCATCCCTTACAATAGATGTTTTCAGACGTCTTGCTGTCACCTGTCATGCACCCTATGGGAGGTGTCTTAAAGGTAGTCAATGTTGTTAAGCAGATTTAGATATTTTGTTGTGAATGTCAATATAATGTCTAGCCTGTGAGATCCGAGACAGATACTTTGAATATGAAATGATGACTATAATGGGAAGCATAGAAGCAATATTCCGTACCACGTGGCTTGGGTTCGGTGACATCTGTGTCCGTGGTTGGGAGCTGAACGTGACCGTTAGTGATGATCTTGTCCTAAAAATAGAGAAAAAAGTTTAGACACAGGGTGCTCATCCCATACATAATAGAATTAGTAACCCTTAAAAAAGAGATGTCTGAGGAGTAATATTTTTACTTTAAACGCCATGGTTTCCGTTAACATACTTCTAGGTGGCGCTAATCTTAGAATTAATCCTATATATCTTAGCGCCATCTCGTGGTATTTGCAATTTTTCTATGGTGCCGCACCAAGCGATAATGGCCTTGAACTAAAGAAGCTTCCGTAGCATCTCAGTTTACGCCGGTGTCATAATTTGTTCTAGGTGGTCTATCAATATTATAGTATCTGTGGTTTACAACAGTTACAAAGTGTACGTTTTGACGTCAACAGAAGTGGCGTCATCTGTTGGGGTCGGGTTGGACCGCGGCACGAGACCGCTACAGGCACTTGCCCAGGCTTTGTATGGTTATCATTTCGCGCTGCGAACGCGAAACGCCTCCTTTAAGTTTCGTAATTTCTTTATTGTACTCACATGACGGTAAAAATAGCTTAACATAGAAAAAATATGTACAAAGCTGAGCTTATCTCTAATAAGAGATTCTTCCAGCAAACCATGTTGGGTAGGAGACGGAGATGAGAGGTAAGGGGAAGAATTGCGCGTACAATAAGACTATTCTAGTTTCCGTGCCACCGCTCGACTCACGTGTCCATTCTGCGCCGGCGGCGCGTGCGGGCCGGCGTCGTGCCCGCTCCAGTGGAAGCTCAGCTCGTCGTGCAGCGCGTCGAAGCCGGACTGGTCGAGGTTGAGGCAGTCGAGCTGGCTCTGGCGCGCGCGCGGCGAGATGCCGGCCGGCAGCTCCACGTCCAGCACGCACGCGGGGGTCTGCGATTGCTCGCCCTTTGGTACCTGGGGGTGGGGATTTAAGCTTGGTGGTTTTCAAAACTTAAGAAAGTCACTCAGTCAGTCTTCAGTCACAAGAAAACATATGTGTTGCGTCCTGGGTGCTGCGCTGCTGTCTTTAGGCTGACCTCGGACACACCATAGAACGCTCGTAAAACAATTACTACTACATAACCAAATTATGTTTGTATACGTGAAAATGTGTGCGTAAACTTTGCTAGGGCTGGTGGCGCGGCAAATGCAGCGATATTAAAGTATACGCGTCGTCACTCGTCCGGCGTTCAGCCCTGTCTATTGATCCTTTAACCAATCCTTTGACGCCATGGGGTGCAGTATCTGAATCAGCGCGGGGAAGGGATTGGCCGTTCTGTATGGAGTACTATTATCTCTTCTGTGCTTTAGGCTCCGGCGTGGTCGGGGATTCTCATAATAAAATACAATTTAGAAGATCGTTTCAGATGTGTATTGCGCTGGTTGGAAAGTAAAGTCAAGTGATGTGACAGGTTGCGGCAGTGTTGCCGCAAACAATAATAATATCAGGGACGGATGGCGCCACCTAATGTTGCCAGCAAGAGAAATGAAAAATCTACCGATAATTTTTACCGCTACTCCGCACTAGATGGCGCCCTCCTTACATAGTTTATGTAATGCTTAACAATATGAGACACATTTTGTTTTACCAATAAACCAGAATCTGCACTACTTGCCACGACGGTCATAAAATTGGATAGAACACACACACACAGAAAAAATCTAGCTCAACAAAAAATAAATAGGTAGCGGGGCGTGTGTCAAATACGATAAACTCTATGAAGTATGTCACTCCAAGCGATTTTTTTTTACGTAGCCATGTGTCCCACTGCTGGGCAAAGGCCTCCCCATTTCGAGTCCACACATCTCTAGTCACAGCTAGATTGACCCACTCTGGTTCGAACGTGTCCAGGTCGTCCCGCCATCTCCTTCTGGGCCTTCCTCTGCGCCGGTGTCCGTCTATAGGCACCCATTCAGTAGCTATCCTCGCCCACCTGTCTGGGTGCATTCGGCAGTTTTGCGGTTAAAGTGAAAAAACATAGCAAATTAGTCGTTAACGCGCAGCAGGAGGACAAGGTTAACTGGCATGCCATTGATATATTTTATTGTATTTTGTTGTGTCGCCATTACTTGATGCACAACTAAGTTGTATCCAAACGGGCCTTTACCCGGATAGGAATGACTGAGCCATACTCCACCACACTGGCTTAGTGCGGGTTAATTGAGAATGGTCAGGCTAGTGGCCAACCCGACTTGTCGACCGAAGTTATCAAGCTGCTTTACTACGACCTCTGACAAAGCTTTACGACTACTACCACCGAGGAGCGATAGCAGCCGGGACCTGCATTTTAACGTGTGTCAAACACGGAAGCTCCCACAACAAATGCAACATAGAAACGGACACCCATCCAGGGCCGGTCTCAGACAAATGTTGAAAGAACCGCACGATCGTTTTCGATGTGCGAATAGACAACGGACGTTACATAATTTCTTTATCGAACACAAACAGAAAACAAAAAGTAATGCCGCGAGAAGTCAATAAGTTATGACAGTTCTTACTTTGGGCTCGTTCATGAAGTAGATCCTGCCGGATGGTTTCTCGTCGTGGTGTTTCACGCGAACTGGGAACTCCACTCGGTTGTCCTTGAATGCCTGCGAAACAAAATTTAAAATTCCCGCTCAGACCGTGACGTTTCACCTTAATAGCTGATTGATCGTAGAGGACAGTCATAATCAGATCAGTAAGAAGTCAGAGGTAGACTCTGACTGTCTCCTGGAAGGTTCTGGTGAGGATGATGAGGCTCACCTCGAAGTGCAAGGCTGGCTGGCTGCCGGACTTGGTGACAGGCACCAGGTTGCCTGAACTCAGGTACACGTGTCAGATTGACCATGGGGAACAGTCAGGGAGCACTTATCCAATGGAGAGCGCATAGATACATTTTCCTTTGAAACACAACTCACCAATTTAGGGCGGGGGACGAGGTAACTTTAAGAGCTGTGATTTTGTCAGCTGCTGCGGAGGCAGCTGAAAACTGTCACCAAAGCAATGGCGGCCCGTCATCGTACATAGGTTACATACGTTGCATACAACTAATGTTTGGCGAGCCGCATTCCCCCGCAGGCGCAGTCAATTGGATATACAAGGTGTAAATGAATTATCGCAAAACGAGAAACTACTTTGTTTGCAACTTTCATCATGAAATGAAACCGATTTGATCAGAGCAACTTTTTTTTTTCACTTCTCCATACAAATCAGCTGATCCCACTCAGGCCAAAATGTACTGGGAAGTGAAAAATAAAGTTGCTCTGATCAAATCGGTTTCATAATGAAAGTTGCTCAGACAATGCAGTTTCTCATTTTGAGTTAATTAATTTACACCTTATATAGTCTCTGGTCATCACTAAGGCAGAGCTGTCTCCTGGCAGTGATGATGATGAGGCTCACCTCGAAGTGGAAGGCTGGCTGGCTGCCGGACTTGGTGACAGGCACCAGGTTGCCGCTGAACTCCAGGTATACATGTCTGGTGTCGCTCAGTCGCACCGCCGTAGAGTGCGCCACTTCTGTGTAGTGCTCCTGAGGGCACGGAATAGAATAGGTCAGGGTATGAACAATTCACAGGTTTGACGACCTCTGTGGCGCATCGGTTGCGCATCTGCCTACCATGCGAGAGGTCCCGGGTTCGAATCCCGGCTGGGGACAAAAAACCCAGCACTTGGATGTTTACATGTTTGTGATGTCGCTGTTTCTGGTTTCCACGACACAGGGTATCCTAGTGTAGGGCCACTGTATGTAAATATAAATGTTTATTTTTAAAGGTAAGGGCCCGTACGCACAGCGATTTTTTCCCGCAATTCTGTAACACGTGCAATATACTATGGGAGTGGCCGCACTGGCGATTTTTTTCCGCAGTTTTTTTTTTTTTTTTGTTATTATTATTATTATTATGAGCCTGCAATATCCCACTGCTGGGCAAAGGCCTCTCTCCCCCTCTTCCACTCCATTCGATCCTGAGCGGTCTCCTTCCACTCTTTATCCCATAGACCCAACTCATCACTCCATCTCTTCCTGGGTCGGCCACGCTTTCTCTTTGCATTTACTGGGAGCCAGTCTGTGGTTCTCTTAGCCCAACGATTTGGCAGCATTCGAGCAACGTGACCGGCCCAGTCCCACTTTAATTGGGCAGCCTTCTGAGCTACATCTATAATCTTTGTCCGGGAGTTTTTTTTTTTTGTTAATAAAATAAAATAAAATAAATAAAATAAATTTCTGCATATAATTTGGCGAGTTTTTTTCGCGAATTTTCGAATCGCGCGGAATAAAATCGCTGTGCGTTCGGGTCCTGAGGGATATAGAACCGCGGGTCTCTAATGAAGGGACCTTACCGAGGCCACGCAAGGCAGGACGGGAGGTGGGTGTCAAATGGAAGTAACTGACTAAAACGTTGACGGTCGATCTAACAGTGATGGAAATCAGCATGGGGATACCATAATTTCTTCATAGCTGACAAGCAAAAAGGGATATTGAATCACGGGCACACCTCGGACACTCCATAGAACGCTCGTAAAATAATCACCTATTACTACTACATAGCCTAATGACATTTGTACACGTGCAAATGTGTGCGTAAACTCGTTCGTTTGTGCATGTGTGCGTTCAGCGCCTAAACAAAGTGTCTCCCGAAGAGGCTCCCCGACTCCGGGGTGAGGTGCGGTATCTGAATGCGCGCGGGGAAGGAAGTGGCCGTTCTGTACGTGGTACTATTATCTCTTCTGTGTCACTGGCTAAAAGTGGTAGAGTATCTGTGCTTATGCACAATTTTTTATTTTTTTTTCAAAAGTCTTTATTAACATATAGGTTTACAATTATCAGAACCCAGTGTACATCTTATTCCTAGGTCTAATAAATGATGGGGTAATAACCTATTAAAACTATTGACATGAATATATGTTTTGAGTTATACTGAGGGTTAGGTGGTTAATTATTACGTTTACCTCTTACTAATAAGTATAGAATGTTAATTATGTTAACTTTGAGACAGTTGTACATTTATTACATAAAAGTGATAACACTAGCGATTTTTACAAAAGCGCGGGTCAGTTGCGAAAATAATTGTCCGGGAGACGAGCAAACAGGGCGAGCTCTGCGGCCGGCTGTGGTCACTGCGATGTCAATTCAGGTGATATTCGCGTGGCGGATGACGGGGCGGCATCGTCGTCGGTCGGTCGACGACCAGCGTATAGTGATGTGGTAGCTTTGTTAAATATTTATATCGAAACTTTTGCGGGCGCGCCTTACCTATGGCTGCAATTAAGTTGTTTTGGTTTTTAGGGTTTGTAGTAAGATAGAATTTTTTGGTTAGCTTTAATATAAACTGAAATAGGGTTGGGAAATTTATAGTGTCATGTAATTTTGAGAGGTTAGTTCGAAATGGAGTGTTAAAGGCAAGTTTCAGAGCTCTGTTTTGGACTACTTGGAGTTTTAGGTGATTTGTTTTAGATGTATTACTCCAGACAGGACAACCATAGGTAATGCATGGCCTGATAAGAGTTGAGTAAATATTAAGCTTTGTTTTGCTGCTGAGAATGGAACGCCTGTTCATAAGGGGATTTAAAGCGCTGAAAGCTTTCATGCCTTTTAGTCTCAACTGAGAGACATGTTCATTCCAGGTCAGTTTTTGGTCCAAAACCAGTCCTAAATATTTCACAGAGTTACTCCATGGAATAAGGTAGCCTTCTATGTTTAGTTGTCTTGTTGGTTTAGCTCTCGCACGTGTAAAAAAGATTGCTTCCGTTTTTGTGGTATTTAATTTCAGTTTCCATTTGTGGAAATAGCCAGTTAACCCATCTATAGCAAGTTGCAATCTGTCAACTATCAAGTCGTCATCGGGAGAAGAAGTATAGCAGGCAGTGTCATCTGCAAAACACGTGCATAAGCACAGATACTCTAATATTATACTAATACAGATAGACCACCTAGAACAAAATATGACACCGGCGTAAACTGTGATGCTACTGAAGCTTCTTTAGTTCTAGGCCATTAACGCTTGGTGCAGCACCGTCGAAAAATTGCAGATACCACGAGATGGCGCTAAGATATATAGGATATATTCTAAGATGTAGAAGTATGTTCACTGAAACTATGGCGTTTAATTAAAGTCTTACTCCTCACGCCATCTCATTTTTACGAAGGGTTAATAATTCTAATTTGTATGGGATGAGCACCCTCTGGCATAAGCCACTTCGTATGGAAAAAGGCGTGACGGCGGGCGTTTACGATGTTCTAACGTAGATGAAAATATATATTTCTTAAAACTGTGTGTCGGAAACCAACCATTTCCTACAATAAACAGTAATGTTAGTTACCTGTTTCAGCAGCGTGTCGTACGCGTATCTGTCGGTGATGTACAACACTAGCAGTCTGCCCTCGAGGGCGTCCAACCTCTTCCCCAACACTACGATGCGCACCTCGAACGGCACTAACAACATCTCTCTGTAAACAGACAATAGTGTGGTTTAGTGCGGCGATGGGCTAGCCCTCTTGCAAGTTAGCATGGAGGTTTATTTATTTATTATCTTTGGTATACAAAACAGCATTGAAGATAATACACTTAATTTAATATACCATGACAACGGGTGAACGGCTGTCTTCAGCGCCAAAACATGTATACACAGAAATCAGAAATCAGAACATTTATTGTGGATCGTAGTTTTAGATTAGTTCTTAATTTTACACAGCATGACTTATGTATAAAAAAGTAATTATTTAATTTATGCACACAAATTACACTACAAATTGTGTGAACTAAAGAAAATACTAACAATTTAAAAATAATTTAAAGGAAAGCAGCAGAATTTAAACCAATTTAAAGATAATTGAGGACATGACGCATTTTAAACTTAAAAGAAGCCAGCGAATCGTGATAGATATCAGGGACGCCGTCCTCGCTGGCAGAAAGCTCGTTGTAGAAGCGACACATACGAAGGGGTTTTTTAAACTTAAAAGAAGCCAGCGAATCGTGATAGATATCAGGGACGCCGTCCTCGCTGGCAGAAAGCTCGTTGTAGAAGCGACACATACGAAGGGGTTGTTGGCGCTGATGCAGGATGGGCACCGCGGAATGAAGAAGGGACGTGCGTGGCTTTCTAACTGATCTGCTGGGTGCATAGAAGTTAATGTCTTCTAACTGATCTGCTGGGTGCATAGAAGTTAATGTCCGAGAGGACAGAGGTTGTAATGGTGCCATTAATTATTTTGTGCAAATGGATCAGGTCTTGAAGCTTGCGACGCGATTCAAGGGTGGATAGGGAGGTCAGATTACTCATGTTATTGTTCTCCTGCCTTTATAAAAACATGACGCCAAGTATTTGGTTAACTTATTTTGGCTTCACGCTTTACTCATAGTCTGACCAAGTCTACTACGGACATAATCAAGTTCGGCGATGTAGGATTCTATTAGACTTCTAATTTGGTACAGTAACGCCATCTGTTGTCTATCGCTGTTACCACTTGGTATACTACGTTGAAGGAACGTGTTACAGTGTGTGTTAGAACATGATGTATTTACCTGTAGAGGTCTGTGGCTAGTTTGGTGGCGTCGCTCACATTCTGGCAGTTCATCAGCCAGAACCTGAAAAATAATAACAAATATGCTAAAACCATTCCGTGCAAATTAAAAACATTCTAGATTAAAAGCGTCGGTTATTCATTAATAAGTTACATATCTGACGCAAGTGGGTCTTAGGTGTGAGCAGGTGCGGTAGCCTTGTATATGTACAAATAAAATAAAAAATAAATGTAGCACATTAATATCCCCACCCAGGTTCACGGGCTTTAACCCGATCATCTGTATTAATGAGATTGAGCCATACTCCACCACGCTGGCTCAGAACGGCTTGACGGAAGGGTTATCAAGGTTGCTGTCGTATAGCAGCCGGGACATATAGCCAAACGGGCGTTCTTTATTCTTTATTCTTTATTGCACAGTAACTTAATAATTAAACTTAAATAACAAAAATAGTGCGCAAAGGCGAGCTTATCTCTTAAGAGAGATTTCTACCAGCAAACCTAGGCATGACAGGAAAGATGGTGCTGAGAGGATAATCCTAGTGCACAAAGATAAAAATAAACTGAATAAAACTACACTTGCTACAAAATAAATAAATAATACTTAGGTAGATATCTACAACCTAAAACATAGATAATACAATAAATAAAGTAATACATAGTATAAATAAGAACGACTTAGCATGCATACATACACATACATAGGTACATAAATACTATAATAATAAAAACTACCTAATATGAAAGAGAAAGGAAATGATTTTTTACTCTTTTCTTAAAAGTATAAATTGTGGGACTGTCCCTTATAGCGCAGGGAAGTGCGTTCCACAATCGGATTGCTCTCAACCTGAACGAGTGATTATAGGCAGTAGTGCAATGCCGAGGAATCGAAAGAAGAGACATCGTGTGGGATCGACCATCCCTGGGGAAGAGAAACTCAAAACGTTCACGAAGATAAACGGGATAGCGGGGATTTTTCAAAATATTAAACAGAAAGGAGAGAATGTGCATATCACGGCGAAGACGAATCGGAAGCCATCCTAGCTGCTTGCGACACTGAGAGACATGGTCATACTTGCGTAGCCCGAAGATAAACCGAATCCCGAGATTCTGAAGTCTTTCGAGTTTGTTCAGTTGTTCTTCGTTCGCACTGACCCAGCAAACATCCGCGTAGTCGATTAAAGGGAGTAGAAGTGACTGAGCAAGAATGATTTTAGTCTGAAATGGGAGGAAGTACTGCAATCGCCGGAGAGAGTGAAATGACGCAAAGACTCGTCTGCTGACCTCACATACATGTGGTAACCAGGACAACAAATTGTCAAATATAACCCCTAGGTTCTTGGCTTTGGTGCTGTAAGCGATTACGGTACCATTATACAGCACAGGATCGACGCGCATATTCTGCACTAAGTTAAGTGAGTTCCGTGTACCAATAATCATCGCTTGCGACTTACTTGGATTGACCAACAGCCCGTTAGAAACAGCCCAATTACTAATGTTATCGAGGTCAGCATTCAAAGCCTCCACAGCCATATTCACATCACACGGAGAGAAATGCCGGTATATTTGTAAGTCATCTGCGTAAAGATGATATGAAGAAGTAAGTACGTCGGAGATGGAGTTGATGAATACTGAGAAGGCGTTCATACCAGACCACTCGAAGCTATAGTCAATCTAGTTCAATCGTCCCCCCCTTACCTAGCAGACACAGTAGTAGTAAACGAAGCGCAGTTATCAGCGACGGTGAGCGGAGTAGACCCAGTCACGTCTTCCCACACGGCCTTGGCCACACCGCCCATGATCGAGCAGAGCAGACGCAGGTTGCTAGTCGACTGCTTCTCGCCGCCCTGTCGGACAGACATAACGTTGTTGAACCGGTACATACATATACCTCAAGTCTAATACTACTCTTCAAGTAAGTATGCAACTAGTAGTTAACAACTAACTTCTGGATCTTTGGTGGTGATACTTAAGTATCAAAACGATTTAGTGACATTTCTTTTTGAATGGGGGGCTCAAA